>JASANE010018862.1:0-50735 GCA_030248225.1 Trileptium ribeirensis
GGGTCATTTCACGAAAGCATGTAATTTTAAACACCACTTTTTGAAGCCAAAATGAAACGTTTTCGATTGTACAGTGTTTAGACCCCTTCCGACGTAAAAAACCTTGAATTTTTCGAATATCGACGTCTCTATGCAAAACGAACTTCCTGAAACCTGTTACAGGGGTCGCAAAGACAAATTTTAATCCGAAGTAAGTCTTTATTCTATAGGTTGACGCAGCGACGCGTGAACTATGGTCTGTTTGTATGCAAGCCGGCTTAAAAGGGTCGCGGTCAAGCCATTTGGAGGACATGTGGCCTATAATTGGTGCCGCTAGAGACCTTTTGAGGTTAAAAATGATCAATTTAGAACAAGCGTGTCGCAGAAGTTTTTCTAGCGCAACAGATACAGCACATACAGATACCATTTTATGCTCACAAACCAATCATGAGTGGGAGATGTCCGACAGAAAATTTCAGGCAGATCCTTAGGTCTTGTAAAAATTGACACCCCGATATGTGTAAGTCGGGGGGCTACACCTGTAGTCGGGGGGCTACACCTAAAGTCGGGGGGCTACACCTTAATTCGGGTGGGGACCTACACCTTTCTACAACATATAACGCGTAAAACCTTAACTATATAGGGCTACACATCAGGTCGGGGCATATTTTCATTAAAAATTTTTAATACATGGCTCGATTCTAGTGGGGAGTTACTATATTTCTATCCAGCCTGTTGTAAGACTGTATGCTAAATTTGGTTTTTTTAAACTGAATTTTCGTAAGGTCGGGGTGGGGGGCTACATTTTGCATACCTCAGTTTTGGCACTTTGTGACCTTCAGCCTCATAACTAAGCAACACATAGACATACGCTCACATTCTTTTTTCACTGACACCTGTACCGATTACGATTATCGTTATATAGAATTATTGGCGCTAGTGCACTTTGACATTATTTACCAGCGTATGCGAGTTGTCAGATTTGACCTAGGTCGCGGGGGGGCTACATGTCACGAAAAAAATTTCTGGAGCTTGGCGTCAGCTTCAGTGTCTATGTTTACCCCCAAGTTTTTCCGGAAAAATTAGTAAATATCACACGATCACAGTGAAATGAAAAACACACATATGTATCATGTGCTGGCGATACCGCGAACGTTTACAGTGGGACATGTGTTTTTGGCTTCATTTGGCCTATCCGATTTGTGGACCCCTAGCTCCTGCTATGTTAGAGGCACAGAAGTCCACCATACCTTATAATGACCGTCGGACAGCATATTACTACACCACACAGCGCCATTAAATTTCCTTCCAAAAGACTGGTGGTATGGGCCAAAAAGTGCCGATGTACCCCCCACCAAATTACATGGTTTCGTAAAATGACGCAACTACAACTTAGGTGTATTATAGCGCTGTCGTGTTGAATCACCGTTTTAGGCCTAAGTGCCAAGATTTTGAAAAACCTCGAAATTTTTAAATGTTCAAAATTTTGATTAAGCCGGCGAACTCGTTTTGAATTCATTGTTTTCAGTCTGTGATTATTTTTATCTGTGGCGATACCGTAGTCTACAAGGGTTCAGTTTTGCCATGTGTTGTATTGCACCGTGTTTTGTTCCTTACTTACCCAGAGCGGAAAATAAGTGCTAAAATTGATTTTGAATGTTACGATTAGGAAATGCCAAAATTTTCCGTTTCTTATTTGTTGGAGGAAGAATTTTTTAATTTGCTGTAATTTGGCATGTTCTCCTGAATGTGCAGTCATGACGTCATTAAGTAAATTTGCTATAAAATCTAGATCGTATCGAAAATACCGAAATTTACTTTTTAATTACGTTAAGGTCCTTTCACATGTCAAAATTTTTTCTCATATTTCATGTCTTCTTATTGAGCTATCATATCATTTGAAACTATTATTATTTACATTCGTTCGCCGTCTTTGATTTTTGTAGACTATGAGTTTTTATTGAGCTGTCATACATATTCACGCTTCATATATAAACTTACATACATTCGTTTGCTGCCTATCTAGAGATGACGATAAGGTCAAGTATCTTAGGAAATATATAGTTGGTACTAGCGTTTTAATGTCTGCCAATTTGTGTTTTCAGCCAGAGAACATACTTCTAGTCAATGATGAAGACCACATTAAGCTAACTGACTTTGGCTTCGCGTACAAACTTCAGCCTGGCGAAAAGCTAGTTGGTAAAATAATATTTTGTTATGTTACGAATTGTTATTCTAAAAGAGCTAAACACCTTTTTGTAGTAGCAGACATTTGTACGAATCGTGATGGTTGAAACACAGCCACGCTAATGAAAGATATATTTCATCTGAAACTTTGTCGAAAAATTTGGTGTGGTAACGTAGTGCTGCATTTTGCAGCTATAATCGAAATGTGGTGGTGAACATTCCTTGGGATATGCAGTTCCTGTTCAATATACCGTTTATATTCAATGACAGTATAAATCGGAGAATTGGCCCAAATAACCCTGAGAGGCGGTACGTTATAACGTTAGAAAAACGAATAGCTTAGTTCGGGTGTTCCGGAGGAGGGTGGGCAGAGCCGAACATACACTTAGGCTTAGTGTATGTCTCATATAAGGACCTTATCTTAGACTAAGGCTTAGGCTTAGTATATCGAGAACGACATCGCCTGCATTTTATTTCCGCCCCTCAGGGTTACTTGCGCGGGAGAATTTAAGAGCTCTGTCTAAACCTGTTTCGTCTGTATGTAGCAGTTTCTCGCTGCGTACCAGGTCTACATTACTTTCGTTACTTACCAGGTCTTTATTAATTATTATAAATCTTATGTAAGACATGTGTTATTATGTTATACAAGTGTAGCCTGGTACGGAATTTGAACTGAACTGTAAACATGTCTGATACTCTAGCTAACGTCTTCGAATGGCCGGGCAGGACAAAGGGCCTATTCGCCTTCAGAAATAAGAGACTGACGCACCCAAGATATGTCATAGTAAGCCCACTAAGAACAACTAATTCAAGGGAATACTAACGATTATAGCGTAATGTACACCGGGTGAATGCTGTAATTGGGTGGGCATCGACGCAGAGCTCAAAGACTAGCCACGTTTTTGAAAACAACCGCTACAAGAAGGTTCGCGGATTCAAGCGACCGTAATATAAGTGCCTCATGCGTTGTAAGAATATCGCAAGTAAGTAGCTCATATTAATGCAAATAATCTACAAGTCAAAAGAAGCCGCCGCACATGAAATTTCGCCTACACCATTAAATTGTAAAAAATACATATTTTTAACAATATAAAACATACGCCACATGCGAACATACGATCGCCAATGAAAATAATGTTTTAAATAAACGAAAAAATGGCTTGGCTTGTCGATTGAACCTACGGCCCAATGCTGCATTGCCTCTCTTAGCGTGTAGTGAGGTCCCCGAACTTTATTTGAATATTTTTTGTAGTTTAACCATAATTCAACCTTTAAATTATCAAGCCACGAATTTTGGACCCTTATTTGCTAGCGCAGCCGAAATCTGCCGTTCCGATTATCATATTTTAATATTCGCGTCGACCAGCGACAACAATAACAGTTGACCACCGAAACGCATTGTACACCTGGCCTGTTGTGCACAGTTTTCCGAAAACTGGGGGAATCTTGGGGGATGCCGTGTTCATTCTCAGGGAAATTACAAAATGGGGGAATAAATTTTGCTTAGAAGTGCTAAATAGCTGGCCTGTCCACAGTGGGGGGGGGGGGTGGGGGACCCCCCCACTTTCCAAATCCACCCATGTTCGTGAGATTTTCCCCCATGTCCGTCCCCCCCCACTCGGCCGAAACCCCCATGTTCAACTAATTCCAAAAATTTTTTTATGTCTGAAAATTTATGTTTTTTGTTTGCAAATTGTTTTTTAAACATTAATTACCACTATTTATAACGCTAAAATATTGTTTTTTAGCTTGAAAGTACGTTCACAGTAGTAAAAATGCATGAAAATATGGAAATATTTTGTATTTTTAAGCAAAATTTATCCCCCCGACTTTGAAATTTCCCCCGAGAGTGAACATGGGGCCCCCCGAAGTTTCCCCCCCCCCCCACTTTTCGGAGGGCTGTGGACAGGCCAGAATAGTCCCATATTTTCTTGTATTTATACGTCGTGCATGTATTTTCAGGTTTAAAACGCCGTTTTAGCGTCAGAAAACGCAAATTAGTGATAAAAATTTTTGTATTTAGTTGAACATGGGGGTTTCGGCCGAGCATGGGGAGATGGACATGGGGAAATCTCACGAACGTGAGGAAATTAGGAAAGTGTGTATGCGGGGGGGCGGGTGGAGTCGAAACTATGAGTCTTAGTGTTTGGCAGCCTTTGTAATTGCGTTTCTTGCAATAATTGATTTATGCGCGTACAGGCATCTGGTGACCGATATATGATTTCAAGCGTCGTCGTATCTGGCATATATTTCAATTGGTCGTTGCACCGCTGTTTCCCTGGCTTATAGTTTGTATCGTGTCCATCAACATTAGCCCGATCATAGGATCGTTGGGCCGTTCATGTCCGCTGTCCATAGACGATGGCGTACTTGGAAGCTGTACGTGCCAGCCGTCGCAGGATCTTATTCAGAAGTCAGGATTTCTAATAATATTAGGAATATTTATATCCGTTGTTCGGCACTACGCGTCCATTAGTCCAACTTAAACGCTCGTTGTCGACAATAGAGTGCTTAACAAATTGCTGGCTGTATCGACGGCATTTGAAGATACCGATGTCTTGCTGAGCACTGGTTTGGGTTGATGTCGTAGATTTGTTATTGGTGCTGTTTTGCTTCGATAGGATTAGTACTTGTCCATCATGTTTCTATATATCAACCGTAGGGTCCTCAATCATACGGTATCTTCAGTTAAATCTGCACATATCGAATTGTAGCCAGAATTTTATAGGTTGCGCAAAGTAATAGAAATTAGAACTTATAGTCTATATTATATGCACTGTTAATGAAAATATTAAAACACGCAATTAATAGCATTTAATGATGATGAACACTGCTTCGTTTATAACATTTATGTAGAACACTAAAACGTCTGCGCAGCACATAGTTATGTTTTATTATCCCCATAGTACACTTGATTTTTCGACATTTTCTACTCATTACGTTTCTATCAGAGGCTGTTTCTTTAGCTAAAACTTCTGAACAACGTTGAATTGACTGCATATATACGTTGCTTTTACGGCATATGATTCTATGGACTGGATTTCATTTGCAGTTTTTCGCTGTCAAGTGAATTAAATTAAGCATTAAGAAGGTCATAGTCAGGATCGCGGTCACGGCTTTCTTCACTGATCGTTTCGCATTGTGAAGTGCTGTCGTGACGGTGTTTTCGTTCATTCTCTTTTCCCGAGAAATAATCGCGTAAGCTGGTGGGAGACCGGACGGGCGGCGATGTTCACATCCCAACGCGGCCACCGACTCCATGCCATATACTTGCTCTACAAGATATTTAACAGCTTTTCAAATCAAAACGATAGATATCCTGCTGGTTAACCATTATCCCAGTCAGCCAAAGAAATAGCTATTTTCACAGTGGAACGGCATAAAAATGATTAGATCCCAACGTTTTCAAATACACAACATGTTCAAGAAGGTTAGCAAATATACAACATCGCCGTTTTTCTGTTTACGTAGATCAGAAGTAGATAGATATAAAGAACCGTTATACTGACCGATTAAACAAAATAGCTACTTAGTGGAACCGTGTAATAATGAACGGTGAAAATAAATAATAAAACGAAAGAAAAACTTATAATTAAATTAAACATTAATTTATCAAGCTATTAATTTTAGACGTTTTACAGCATCAGATTAAACGTTTGGTCACAGGGTATTTTTTTCAAAACGGACCCTGGGACCAGCTTGGGTCCAGACCTTAAACACTGGGTCCAGATATACAATTTTTGGCTCGATAATTTCACGAATTTTTGCACAATAAAGAAACGTAATTGCATAGCCATACCAAATTTACACCACCTCCAACTGCAAAAGATTGGACGAAATTTATATACGCCTTTATCAGGTGCACAGCATCTGTGGTTTGTGTAGTTCCGGCACGCTAACTATATTTTGCATATCTATTTAGGCTTTATTTATCTGCTTATTACGTATGTTGATATCTGTATTATGAACAGTTTCTTATTACGTCTGATACAAAGCAAAGGCAAACCTAATAACATTTATTAGCAAACCCAATGGCTCCGGATCCGAAACTGCCTTGGGTCGAGCGTGGGCCCAGCGAATACGTTTGGGTCCACGTAAAAATATTAGGGTCCAGATCCGCCTGTGGACCCAAAAACCTTGCTTGGTCACATATAAGTTAACATCATGTTTAAACAAGTTCAAAGCCATCTTGTGGAAGTAAATCCAACGGGCTTCTGGTTTTGCTTAGTTAAATTGGATTGCTCGTCACAAAGAGTGCATAGATTAGCTTTATTGGTTTTGTCGAACGCAAACGCATTTACTCTAAATTCACTTAGGCTTTGTACTAGTTTTGATTAGGGAACGTTGCTTTCTTTCGGGAAATTTTAATTTATTCCGAAAATGGCCCGGCTTGATATTTTAACCGTTTTCGTGGTCACATCCTGTAGTGGTTCTCCTTTATGTCTGACGGCCTCTTCGACTTGAACACGTCTGACATGACCGCAAGTTGCGTGATTATGCTCGAACATCAGTTGTATGTACTTCGAAAACTGTTATGTGGATTTTTCCGTAGCCGTCAGCCACTTAGCCATATGAAGCTTGTCGAAGGGTACAACTACAATAGATGTAGATAGTACGGTGCGTTTATCGTCAAACCGCCACATACATAATTGTCCGTTTTTAAGTGGTTTATCGGACAATTTAAAGATTGTCGGTCGATATCTCTTGGCTTACAGTACAAACAGCCAATCCCCATGTGCTAATTTATTGCGTTTGGGCTTTAATACAAGCCTTGGAGCCATTTTAACAATCTATACTTACACTAATGTAATATTTTGGTAAAAGCTAAAAATAGAATTATACACTATGCACTTGAGACAATGTAGTACTGCTAACATGTATGCAGTAGTTGCGCAAAACCAAAGCAATGTCATATGTAAGCCAGCTGACGCACTGCAAACACAAAAAATGAAGAGGCAGCGAGCAAACGCTGTAATGGAACTGATAAACAATAGTCACTAAGCAAGTTGTGAACCGGTGAACAACAAGAAAAAACCGTAACATAGTTACGTCTCCAAGCTGCCCGTAATGTATATACTAAATTTTGGTTCCAAATCAACATTCATATATCATTCCAAATACTTAGGTCACATTGATTTAGTTTTCTGTTGAACTTAATAACACAGTTGCGTGTACCATTTTTTGTCTGGTAGCAAGTAGGGTCACACAACATTTTGTACATCTTAGTTTAATTTCCAGGTTTATGTTACATTCAGCGTTTTGCCTCTGAGACATCTTTTGTAGTATGACATGTTGTAAAGTCAACGTGACGGCTGCCTAACACGTATCTAGTTTTTTATGTTATGAAAGACAGAGAAACTGGATTTTGAGAAATGTTGAAATGGATTTTAAACGTATTGTTGAAACTAATTAAACAACTGGAGAGCTAAGAAGAAAATTGTTTTTGTTTCTGTGAATTGCAGTAGTTTGTTTCAACACACGTCGTGACGGATTATGAGCGATCTTAAAATGTAAGCTCCAGTATAATGTAGGATATGTGTAGCATTGTCTGTGATTGCCGTCGAGTTATTTATTTTTGTATTGATTTGTTATTACTATGATTAAAGGCGTGTAATAATGTATTTATTAAGTATTATTAACGCAATTAGATTAAAACTTTTTCCTTTCTTTTTGTTGTACGCTCTTTTTTTCAGTAATTGTATTATTTATATATGTAACTAAAACATTACCGTTAACAAAATATACGCTTAATCTTATAATTTAATGAAATCTAGAGACACTATAGCATAGTAAGTTACATAGGTGGTAAAGTTGTTTGTTTTCATTCTTTTGTAAAATATTCTTGTAAAACTTGACTTTTGGTGCAGGACGGGCACGCTTGCTGAACGTCAATTCATGATGATGTACCACTCGATTGTATTATGATATTGGCAGATTTAATTAGCTAAATACAGATCTCTGCTCGATGGTTAAAAGTATGCACAAGTGATTGTGTTCTACTCTGGAACACAAAACGTACACAGCCAATTACAGATTACTAAAAAATTTGTTTAGTTTAATTTTATGTTCAATCGAAAAATTAAAGAAATTTATTTTTGACTAATTTTCCAGCAGTGCTAAATATATTTTATCTACATGTGTTTTCGTTAATGACTTGGTTTTGTGAATACTTTTCAGAGTTAGTCGGAACTCCTGGATATCTAGCACCTGAAGTGTTGAAAACAAACATGTATGAAAGCGGCGCTGGATATGGCATTGAAGTTGACTTGTGGGCTGCAGGTGTTATTATGTATACATTGTAAGTTATCTCTTGCTCTTAACTAAAATATGGGTATCTCTGGTGTGTTTTGTATGTAGAGGCATTGCTAGATCTAAAGCTACATCTAACATCTGTTGTACTCTAGGTTACCTTTGTTACACCGGCCGATTAATCTTGTCCGTTTTGTCGGACTTCTTTCGGTAGCTGACAGATTTATTTATTTGGTCCAATAATTTGATTTACTCCTTGTTCTTGTATTACAGATACTACTTTTGTAACTTGTTTGTCTCAAGGTTTTGAAAGTCTGAGAAATAGTTGGTAGTATAACGATGTTCATGCTACCTGGGTCTTGTCAAAAATGACCACGAATCCTCTAAGGGCACAACTAGAATCAAAAGCCACGTTTTATTACTGATGCCATGAATACTTTTGATCCATATCAAATGAAGGAGCAATTAATGGAACAGTATTATAGAGATGTCTTGTTAAAACGTTTTAATGCAAACCAAATAATTTTCGATATATTCGAATCGAGTTTCATTAATAGGTGTATTATCAAACCGCAACCGGAATTCCCGTTTAGGTTCACGTTCCCGTTGGGGTTCCGGCAAAAGGCCAGAAGCATACTGGAACCGGAATTCTGGTTTATAAATTGTATATAAATTTTCTCTAGTTATGGTCCAAAAAACACGTTTTTATAAACATACACAATGTCCAAGTTCCATTACAACAAAGCAAAAAATTATCTCAACAAATTGACCTGTAAAACGTAAGTAGGACAAAAGCGATATTCTTTGGGAATTTTTATCTTAACACTGTAGGAATTTTGTATCTTGGCTTGTATAAACAACGCCATAAAGCGGCGTTTAAGATAAGAGGGCTAGTGGCGAAAACAGTGAAAATTTTTTATCTGACCCTGTCATTCATAACTCATGTTCGGGTGGGTGTATTTCTATAAACTTTCCTTCGTCCGATAGCAAAAGTGTTGACAACGTTCTAGCTTAACTAACATCTTCAAAAAAGAGAGACGGCCAGCTCATTGAGCTCGCTAACATTGCTGAACAACACTTTTTTTTGCACCACTCCGTGGGTCGTTGTGTGCCCGAATATGGTTCCCGTTAGCGTCCTCAGACAGATTAATTTGCTCTTAACGACACAATTAATCATTTTAATTACCCAAAGGAATGTCTTTCGACTGGGGCCGCTAGCGGTTTACGGTAGCCGTCCCAAACTGAAATCTCATTGATATTTTAAGAAAAGACTGGAACTACGGTCTCGATTAAATTGTTTCCGATTGGTCGGAGGCCGAAGAGACAGCCGGGGTCAAACGTCCCGACTCAAATTGGTAGTTCAGTTTGACTTCGGCAGCGAAGAGATTGGTCGATTCTACTGACCGGCTCTCGCTTTAGTGCTCAGCATAGTTTGTAGTTTTGTACGTTGTTTTATTTTTTCTTTCCATTTGCTTTGATTTTCGCATAGATGGTCGTGGCATGAACGATGGATGGACTTTCGAGAAGGCAGTACATAATTATGGGTTATGTGTGCCAGAGAGTAATGAATTGGCCATTGGCAGATGTGAAGGGATATTAAATTATGACCTTGTACTGAGTTGTGGAGTCACATCTGGTGTTTCAAACGAGACCTTATGGTCGAACGACCTCACTGGGTTTGTTTGCCGGTGATCCAAAAGGGGCCCCACCTAAAATTTCAATGGCAAAATTTTTTCCATAAATTTTGAAGATTTTCATTTTACTAATGGATACCCTATATACTTTCTAATTGAGCTATTGGGCCTGGCTCGTTCAAGGATTATAGTAAATTTAAATCCGAGCAGCGCGAAACCGCTCAGGTTTTTACACAAATTTATGCAGTGACATAGAGTTGGATAGGTTAGGCTTTGCAATGTGTTTTATTCAGCGTTTTGGGTTCAGTTTTGAGATCTCTTTCCCTCTGTATATTTGTCATCAGTGCAGGACAACGGTAACGGAGTCTCGAAACTCTGATACGCTGCTACTGCGATTGCAATATCAACTTTACCAGAGTTGATATTTTTCGATACAACAGCATTTTTGTTTGTAAATTTCGCGAGGGACAATGTTGAATCTGTCGGGACTCGACCAGGCGGATCAGTTTTTCATTTGACCGGTGAACCGGTTCTTGGAAATAGAAATATAGGTCCGATCCAGCCTATCAGCAAGTCAAGTAGCGACTCTGTTCTTCTATCAAAAAGATGCTCATATATTTGTTAACCCCATGTGGGACTGCAAAGCTGAACGACTAGAGAAGAGATCAACGTCTGTTATATAGTGGCCAATAGTTTTTCAGTTAGGATGCTCGCCGCGACTGGCGGCAATCCGTGCTTTGCATTAGAAACTCAGACAATCGTTCTACTGAACCGAACTTGAGCCAAGATGGGCATCGAATTGGTCCGAGAATACCATTTTTAGCAATTTTACCTGGTTCCGGCTCGATCCAGCGCCGTATCGTAATAGTATAAATTTACACAAAATTCGCAGATAAATATTAAATATCAATTTCCCCACGCGTGCGTTATCAAAAATTTGTGGCCAACTAGGAAATACGTGCATTGTATTAGCGAACATAAATTACACCGTTTTGC
The DNA here is from genome assembly GCA_030248225.1 of Trileptium ribeirensis. Classification (NCBI taxonomy): domain Eukaryota; kingdom Metazoa; phylum Nematoda; class Enoplea; order Enoplida; family Thoracostomopsidae; genus Trileptium; species Trileptium ribeirensis. The sequence continues at coordinate 11,046 of JASANE010018862.1, forward strand.
AATCTGTCCCTGTGCGCTCGCGAACGGAAATTTTTGAATTTGGAATTGGCTATTGCAATGAATTTTTTGTTTGCTAACAGCGTTTTCTACGTAGTGTCAAAAATGGGATGGTAGCGGGAGCGGCTTAAGTTAACTCATGTATAAGTTATCCCCGGGCGCACCAAATTACGACCCGGAATTAGCGCTTCACGTTACTCCAGGTCGGCAGAGGTGTATTGCATGTGCACATGCCGTTTACTATTTTTGAACATTCAACTTACTAAAACTTGTGCCACTGTGAGTTAACTATAAATTTATCATAAAATTATGAAATTAAAAAGTAGTTAGTTAATCCGCGTCTGTGTACATCATATTTATTTTCAGACAATGTATATTACAGTTAGTAGTTGATGCTGTACCCAGCGAGTGATAGTTATATATTCAAATGTAACCACTATTTAGCCTCTTTATTTGGTAATCTTACATTGGTCTTGCTAAAAATCTTACATTGGTCTTGCTAAAAATTTTATTTTCGAGCATTTTTAAAAATGTGTTTTTATAAATGACTATTATTTTCGATAGCAACACTAAGTCCTGGCTTCTCCAAATAAAGAGAAGGGGGCCTGGGTATAGCGGATTTCCCCAGTTCATGCCCCCAGGTACTTCTGTACACGGCTGAAACGGTCGTATTCTTATTTGTTGGGACGAAAAATATGTCATTTTTCACTACACTGGCTAAAAAATGCCAGAAACTTTTGCGTGTGTTCAATAATGGGTTAAATTTTTCCTTGTTGGTTATCCATAGTTGCGTTATGTCTTTATATTACATATATAACGTTTTCTGACTGTTAACAGTTATTTATGAACGCCCAGCTCTATGATCCATTGATGGAGCTGGGAAGTCGCTCTCTAGGTAATTTAGTTCATCTAGTTCATCATGCTCTCAGGTATACTTTTGATAGTTCGGCGACGTCAGCAGTACTACGTCAGCATTGTTACTACAGTACTTCATGTACATCGTAAAATTCAGCATAGATTTCGCCGTATTAGTCTGATTATTATAACGCATGCAGGCTTTAGTTTTATTTTTCTAAGTTTTAAGTTTTTATGGATTTGTCTCGCGATATGCCTGTACTCACAAATATTTAAGCAGTAGAAGTACTAACTTTTTGAAATATATTTTTGCAGTTGAAGAATGCAGCGTTTTTACTATGGTGAGGATTGTTGAATTTTGAATATTGAAGTGGAATTCTTACTCTTTACTGTTGTGAAAGTTGAGACTGTCAATGGAGAATTTTTTCTTGAGGCATCCATAACTGCAATTTATAACACCCGTTCCGTGACTTGCAATAGCTCAATGAAAGCTTGAGATATGCATTTGTGCCCTCTAGAGATAGGGGGCACATTAGTTAGCGTAAACCATGTCCAACTTCTTCCTCGTAATAGCCGGGTTTTACAGGGGTCGATTTAGGCGACTCCCTAACCCGCCGCGCCAAGTTTCTATACGCGTCATCCGACCTAGATTTTGCCCCCCAAGATTTTTACTTATGATTTTTTCGGACAATTATTTTCGACTCACATGTTTGTCAGAAACGAGACGGCTTATGTCGTGCGTTGTACTTTGTAGGCATTCGTTACGCCGTTGTATTATTATATTTTGTCGTGTTTGACAAAATAAGTTTTTGAGTCTACCTCATATCAAATCAGTTTCACTATATAGAGCATTTAAGGCGCTGTGAAACTGTGTATACAGCTTTTGAGATACAGGGTTAGGGCCCACATGGGATTATAGAGGGTCCCGTGAGCCCGAAATAGACGAAAACGGTCGCATCTCCATAACCAATCACTTTACATGGATTTAATTGGGCTCACTTCGTAGAGACTTAGAATGGAAGTGTCATCGAGCAGGTTTAAGTAGCTGCATGTCATTTCCGTAGTTACTATGTGCACGATTGGGTAAAATGTGTTTTACATTGGGCCAATGAGATTTGATATACACGAAACCAGCCATAATCTCCATAGTCATAATGGTTCTTCTTGGGCTCATTTTGTAAAGCTGAAGACGCCTACGTAACTGCATATGATACGTAACCATTTACTTAGCATTCAAAACCGTGGCCTCGACAAGTCCCCTAGTCTTAATTATTTAGGAGATAACTTGTAATTGTAAACAAAAATATTTAGGCTATGCGGATCGGCGCCATTTTATCATCGAAAGCAAATCTATATGCTGCGAGCCATCGCTGAAGGTAGCTACGAATTTCGATCTCCTGAGTGGGATGAGATTAGCTCCACTGCCAAGGATCTTGTAAGTGCATTAATTTGCAATCTGTTCTACCAGTACTTTTCTTTTGTTTGTGTAATATCGACGTGATGCTGCTGCACTACGCACTTCGAAACGCAGTGTTCGGTACGATGTGGCACAAAAAGGAAAAATACCAGTATCGGGGTGCAATTCGACTGATTATCCTACTCTAGTAAGAGTTAAACATGATGACAAAGTATACAGAGGATAATTGTATACATCAAGAATATACAACAATCAATAGTTCCACAGAATAATGCGGTACGGGTCAATACATCAACGAATGGTACATTCTAATTACATGTCATGACAGTAGGTTACTCTGTAACTCGTAATATTTTTGTAAACTCCCGTATCCTAATAATTCATTTAAAAATCCTAAATATAGTTTCAGTAAGTTTCTGATCCATGTTGCTCCTAGGTAAATTTATGAGTCACTTATCTTGGCAAGATCCCGACGCTCACTTTCCGGTCAGGATTGGTTACTCCCCAGGACGTGTTTATTATACGCGATTCCACATGCTGGGAAATTTTGAACGGCAAATTTATAGCGGTCTGTTTTATTCGGCTCAACTTTGATTTATTTGATGGCCAGCTCATTAGAATACCTAGTTTGCATGGCAAAGCTTGCCTGTACGGCAAAAGTTGTTTAAATAAGCTGGGTACAAGGATGTTGTTACCAATTCGGAGTTTATATGGAAAGTGCAACGTGAATCCGACGTCCACTAGTAGCAATTTTAGTAGGAGTGAAAAATTCGTCCGGCACGTCATCCCTGCTGAATATCAGCTAACCGTAATGAGCAAAGCGAAGGTATACATAAATAGATATGTTTTAATGCTCAGACTCAGCTCAAATATGACCTGTTTCTTGTGTTTAGTCATTCTGTGATTTACACTCTTGAATTACTGCGAACCCAAATGGGCGCGCAGCGCGAACATCCTAATTCGGCTCTAGATCCCGGTAAAATAGATAGGGGTCGATTTCTTACCTTCTACGATTCCCTAGAAATTGTTTTCATAGGAAATGTTATCGCTACCTTTCACATGATTCCCAACTTTTCAAACGTTGGGAACTTATTGTTATCGAAGAATTTGGTACTAATGTAACAGACGTGATGCTGCGGCGCTGCGCAATTCAAAACGCAACGCCCGTACGACTCCAGCTATCGTAACCTCAAGGGCGGACTTAAAAGACTCATTTTTCTCGGTCAGTCCTAAGAACCTACGGAGGTATGCTCGCTTCACAGGACGTGTTCGGATCCTGTTGGAAGGGTTTCACACGTAATCTATGTGTACTACCTTGGAGGTCTCCAGTGAGGTTGACTTTGTCACCTGCTCACAGGCCAGAGCATTCCCTATTCTCCTTCCACCTGCAAGTGTCAAAAACGACTATCGATTTAGTTTGGCCATAATCTCCACTGGGGTTCGACAATCCCTAGACGTTTAAGTATGGTGACCGGTGGACTCAATCTAGACTATCGGTTTGGTTAACAGTTCCTTCTAGTGTTATCAACTGTGGCGTGAAGTTAGGGGAAAAGCATTAACGTCGTACGAGTCGTACGTACTCATTGATCAATCGACGACCCACGCTAAGGCTTGCGGCCTATTGACGTCAAGGCTGAACGCAGGTCGTTGATTAGGGCGACGGTTTCGACCCCTTCAATACGTACCTCTGGATAGGGCCTCAAAACACGGTAACGCCATGGATTTTTCAATTAATATTTATTTATAAGCAAATCGTACACTTACATATGTCATGGGGCAACAATTAGGTTAATGCAATAATTTGGTCAAGCAGTTCTCTACATTATAAATATGTCCATACAATACAACGCGGTAGAGATTAGGGTCATAGTATCGAATTCTTCACTCTCTTAATGGAACGCTCACAGAAGTGTGAGTCGGATTGAGGTTGTCAGTTTCACCAAATATTTTAACGATGGCTACGCTTACCTTGCTCATTACGGGACGGGGCGGAAAGAAAAAGGAACTGCGCGATGCTTAGTTATCGGGGCGCCAAGCGATAATTACTCGCTCGGTGCTAATTGTAAAACGACGGATGGCTGATTCAGGTAAGCTCAGGGCGGCTAATCAGTTAGGGAAATATTGGGCTCCAGGTCAAAAGTTCGAGGTGAGGATAAAAAAGAGAAAAGTGACAGTCCGAATTTGCTCATCCTAGTCTACGTTAAAGCAATGGCAATGGTACACGGCAATTCAAGGCAAGATACAGGCGTTATACAATATGTAACAAATTAATGACAGTGAATCCCAATAGCAACAATATTATTAATGCAAAGGTTGAGGTACGACTCCAACGTGGTGCGACTCGTTCGAATGACATGACATGACAGTGAACAAATTTTTTGATACAATTAACGATGTATGACACTATATCTTACACTCCTATAGAGTTGTACCGAATGTATCGAAGGCGGTGTTTTTCCTGCTACCAAAGTTTCGCTAATTCTGGGTTGGGATTTCGTACTCCCGGGGATATCTTTATCATACACGGTGATATACGCATGTACACACACAATCATGCAGAAAACTTAACTGAAAAAAGGGGTCCGCGGTCGCTTTTATTTCAGCACACCTAATACTTATCCGATAGCCAGTTCATCGTGGCTTAATATACCTAGTGTGACTGGCTCAGCGTGCCAATATGGCAAAAGTTCAAGACGTACGTAATAAGGGACAGAGATGCGGTTACTGCTTAGGGAGGGAGTACGAAAAGTAAGGTGGATTTGACGTATACTGTTGCTTTTAGCGGTGTTGCTAATAGTTCGCGTTCGGTAACATCCTTTGCTCGATACAAATACAAATACGAGCAAAGATATACGTACATATATGTTTGATGGTTATTGCTATACTCAAAATGTATCTAAAGGGACTTTATATACAACCATTTTAGTGTTTGTACTCGGGAACCACTGCGAACCATTGGAGCGCAGTGCCGAATGCTTAATGGTCGGTTTATTGATGCCGGTAAAAGTAGATTGGGACTGAATTTTCTCACTTGGGATGTCCTTAAAATATGAGATCCTACTTGAAATTTCCTCTGGTAACTAAGTTTTACTCAAAACTTAAGCTGATTTGCCAATTATTAATTTTACCAACTCTGCGGCTTTTGCTCTTATCTGTAGTGCAATATCCTATGGAGCAATGAGGAAAACAAAATGGAGAATTTCGTGGTAACTTGGGGTTCGAATGGTTGCCGTGATTTGATTCGGGGATGATTATCAATATTCATGGTCATCTCCAAAATTACAAACAACTTTAGTCATAATTGGCTAAGGGTTAGAGACGGTGTCTCAGCCCATAGTTCGTAGTAAGATTGTTGCAAGGGTAACTCGATGTCCTGCAATTTAAACTAATGAAGTTTTCTAAAGAACTTAACGATTGCTTCGGGTCCAAAGGTCCACGAGTGTACTATATACAAATTTGATATCCAACCTCGCAAAGGGGGATCTTCGCACTACCGCAAAAAGTGGTGGTCCAGTGCGTAAACGCTGCATGCGTTTCGTAAAAATGCGCATTTGGTTCATCCTATTTGTTTCATATCTTCTTAACTTCTTCAGTCGAAAACGAGGAGCGTTGTGGTTGAGCTCGCGAGCAGACCATTGCCGAAGCAACGAGCCAGTCTTGGACAGGCTGTCCCCAATTTCCACGAGTTCAGCCGGATTGAAATACTTATCCTATTTAACTAATTCTTAACTGTTTACTGTCCGAGCTCTGTTGCTCAGTGGGGAATTATTTTGTTATTCATATCGATGTAGTTCATCATCAGTGCGGCGCGACGGTACTAGTGTAATATGGGCATCCGCCTAAGCTGAGGAGCCACTTGTTAAGGACGTCCCGATGTGGTGTTTCAATCAAGTTATCTCCACCGGTTGGGCTACATAATGTGTATAACTATATTTTACGAATGTATGATTCTATGCTGTTTTCAGGGCATGGATGCAAGGGGTAAAATTTTATCTTACCAGTTAAAATTAGATTCATCGTGTAAATTTTCGAGTAGGTTCGTAGGCCATCAACTCGTGCCCTAGAATACGTAAATTTTCGCTCTGAATCTATCTGTAAAAATGACGCTCCGCGTAAGCGTCTCAATCCTTATAGAAATTTTAGTCCTCCTGTCTTAATGAAATGGTGGTAGCAAACCCCAAATTTTGTATTTCTTGAAACTGTGCCAGCCTTTCTCTGTGAAAATTTGCACAGAGACGTGACTCAACCTATATTTTCGATTTTTAAGAGTCGGATCACTGGTCCTTCTAAGAAGTGGTCCCTTTTGGTTGTGGCCCGACATCGCATCTTTCGATGCTACTAAATTTAGTGCACAAAACTTTGCCGTTTGCAAGCAACCACTGGTAAATTTGATACTGCATTTGCAGCGACAGCGTTTCGGAAATTGGTGACTCCGATACAGCCGTGCTGAACTGATGAAACTTAAAAAGAGAGGAAAACGAGAGAACTGGCAAATATGACTATAAATCTAAAAATAAAAATATGGCTACGACACTTAACCTAGCTAGCTTTATGGTACTGTACACCTGACCGTTTTTAAGCTGCTCGGGTTTAAATTTATGTTAATTTTTGAACGGGCCACGGCTTTTCCCGGCTTAATAGCTCAAATTGAACGCCTATTTTGCAGGACAGAAATCAAAATACCTGGATTGAATTTTGATTCATGCTCAAATGAAATTTTAGGTGGGGCTAGCTTCTTTTGGGCCACTTGGCAAACGAACCGGGTAGAAGTTATGCTAAATTTAAGCTCAAACTGGTGGCCTTCGAGGCAACGTGTGCATGGATCTGGCTGCTTACGATTAAATTTTAGGATTATCTTAAAGATGGGATCCTCACGTAGAATTTCTTGAAGTATTAACCCTTTATGTCCGTGTGTGAACTGTGGTTCCCATTTTTACAAATGGTATTTTACACTAACGAATCAAGATATTTTCAAAGCCAAAAGCTCTATGTGAACCGTTGATATTTAGCTTTAAAAACAATAACTATAAACTCTTTTCTGATTATATTTGGTTCAGATGAAGCACAACGACATCAGCTACTTTATGTGAAACAGCCCCATGAAGGATGTATCGGATGTATACCACGGTACACATTCGGTGGCTAAATAAATTCGCGCTAAATTATAGCTTGTGAACGACTGTTCACATCTGTGTAATAAAAATCTCGCTACCTCGTTCCAAAAATTTTTTGTCGACGAAAAATTTTTTTGTGAACAGTGGTTCCCATTCAGTTCGATCTAATGTGAACTGTAGTTCAGATCCCGTAGCAATGCATTCTATATAATTTATGTATAATTACGGTATATATAGCCAAACCGTGCCACGTGATGCTGATAAGGATCCAACTGGTATATAAACCTGGATCGCTATCACCATCACTGGCACACTGGGAAATATTTTAGGTTCTTATAATTACGTGCGTGGTACTAAATTTAGTAAATATGAGTAAATTTAAAAAGCCGATGAATATAGAAATAAGCAGTAATGACAGTGACTATGACCCGCCATATTGTCCAGCAGCGAAGCGGAAAAAAACTATTGCAACATGTCGATCGGGCCGCCCTCGTGTTGCCCGTAATGATTCTGACCACAGTTCGTCTGGAAGTTTTGACACCTATCTAAGCGGTGATAGCGAAATGACCTCCGAGTCGGAACCAGAGGACAGCGTGCCGCTGGCGCAGCTCATAAGTCCTTGGCAACAGCGTGACATTCATCCTCCAAATTGGCCCATCAATGATGACTTTACGGGATTTGAGCCCTACGAAATTATCCCCAACAATACTGGGCCGTTGAAGTTATGGACCTTGATTTTTAACAATGATTTTTTCGAACATTTGGTTTTCCAATCCAACTTATATCGCAACCAGTAACAATTGAATATCGAGCCGATGACGCTGGAAGAAAGCTATAAATACATTGGAACACTATATTATATGGCGTGTGTCCATTTGCCAAAGAAAACGCTATACTGGTCTTCGCTAACCCGAGTTACCACTGTCGCTGAATGCTTCAAGCGGGACCGTTTTTTCGAAATGCAACGAATCCTTCATTTTAACGACCGAGTTGTTATGCCTGATAAGACTTCGGCCGATTACGATCTGTTCTATCTTGTCCGCCCACTGCTTCAAGTGGCTAACGAACGATTCCAGTGGGCCATGGATAAAACTATCGAAACACAGTATTGCGTTGATGAGATGATGGTGAAATTTAAGGGAAGAGCCCCACCGGAACCAAACAGTATATGCCTATGAAACCAGTCAAACGCGGTTACAAACTATGGGCGCGCTCAGGTGCTTACGGTTACGTATATGTCCTTGAGCCGTATTACCCAGAGCACATACGGCACGAATCGCATGACGATGGCCCATCATCATCTACTCGGCTTTCTTTACCAACCCACGCGTCGCTAATCCACAAGCTAGCTGACCAGCTAAATCTGACGTTTGATGAAGTATCGTCAGTCGGTATGACCGGCCAAGTGGTCCTCAAAATGGTCAATGGTCTTCCTGCTGGTAAGGAAATCTTCTACGACAATTACTTTGCTTCGTTTCGCCTACTACAACTGATGAATAAGCTTCAGCTGAAAGCGGTCTGCACTTTACGACATGCAAGATCCGGTTCGTCGCCCGCTGAACGCACTCCGCTAATGTCCGAGAAGCAATTGAAAAAAGGGCCGGGGGTTCCACGAGGCTTGGGTTCACAACGAAGATGAAATAATCGTCTGCTCGTGGCAAGACAACAGACGTGTGCTCGCTGGCTCCAATTTCACTGGTGCGGAACCGATGGGAACTGCGAAGCGTTATGACCACAACGTAAAACAAAAAGTAAGTCCAACTTTATAATTTCATTCAGTTACCCATGAACTACGCAAGTTTGTAATAAAGTTGATTGTAACCTAAACCTATGCTTTACTTATGAAAGTGTGCTTGTGAAAGTATATAAAGAATTTTTCGGATATATATATTTTGCTAAATGTTTACTATTTTTAACTACTTCTCACTCTGAAACAACTAAAACCGAGCTGATATGAAAAGGTAAATTTGGGTGAGCGAAAGTCGATGGATTTTGGTTTGCGCTTATTAGCGAATTATTACCTTCAGTTTATGAAAGTCAAGCAGCCCTTGCACCCCTGCTGTATAGAGTCGCAGCGTTACCTGGGTTCACATAACGTGAATCCGAATGTGAACTATGGTTCACATGTAAAAATGTTACATAGCTACCCTCAGGAAAACTTTTTGAATAAAATATAGAATTTTAGTGAGTGCTGAGGACCACGTGGCACCATATAACACAACGAAACGACTGATATCTAAAATAAAGGCATCTCGGACATAAACGGTTAACAAAATTTTTGGACTGAATTTTACACGAGGTAAGTTTGCCTTCCTACAGTTCCTTTTAACAAATGTTCAGGGTACAACACCATATGATGCATGAATATCATGGAATATATACTTAAATCGTAAGTAAAGTTTCGTGATCATACTCGAAATAAAAAACTGGCAAGGATAAGTAAGGTTCTTTTGTTCTAGGTACACATTTGGAAAAGTTTTATTTAACCTCAATCAACTGAAAGTCACTCGACACAAGGAATCATCCTTCTTCGCGAGTACCGTGATTTATTTTATCTTAACTCATGACCGATGGATTTCAAAATCACTTCGGCTGGAGTGAAAAGTTTTTTACAGGCCGATCGAGACCATGTTTCCATGAAAGACGGCGAACGGAGGACGGGACGCGACGGGCTAGCAGGGAATTGCACAATGCTAGTTATATGAGTACCCTAATACATCTATATTTGCCTCCAACAATGGCTATTCCATAACTTTTCCACGCACTCTCTCCCATACGTCGCTTGTTGTTGAAGCTCGAAGCTTATAACGTTGGGCCTCAACTTTTGAATTGGGTCAGGGACTTCTTGACGGACAGGCAGCAGAGGGGAGTGGTAATAGTTGAGTCGTCTGTTTGCAAAGTACAGAGCGGAGTACCACAGGGTAGCGTCATTGGCCCTATTATGTTTGCACACTACATAAATGATATTGACTTTGCAGCTGGTGGCAAATTTTTCATGTTTGCGCATATGATACGAAGATTGTGAGGCGACTTCATAGAAGGTATACTGTTCTGGTTTTGGAAGATATGCAACAGGATTTAATGGGGCAGTGGGCTTGGACATGGGATATGATGTACAATGTTAGCAAAATTGTGAGCGGTCATTTTGGATTCTGGAATCCAAAGTGTAGGTACATGATGGATAACCTGCAGATCCCTAATGTTATGACCCAACTGGTTGAGCGAAGCGTTTTTATTTTGTCTGGGAGTAAAAAGGTCGATGTCCGTCCATTCGTTCGTTCGTTCGTTCGGTCCGACGGATCTCAAAAACTACTGAACGGATTTTAAAAAACTTTTTATTTGAAAGCCTATCATGTCAGAGTGTGCAATTGTTATTTGGGATTAAAAAATTTTGAGTGGTTAATTAGTAATTAACTAATTAGTTAATTTTATACAGCTAAAATAGAGAATTTTGCAATATTTGTGTTATTTATTGAAATAGAGTCGTTTCGATCAAACCATTATAGGTTTTTTGGGTCGAAGAATTCAAATATAATATTTTTACCAATGATAAAGCCCTATACCCTATGCAATGTAGTTACAAGAACATAAAATTTAGTACATTCGTAATGCCACAGGTCAAGCTCCGCTCAAAAATGTAGTTCCACTACCGACTAGTATAAAATATCTTGGCGTCGTAGTAACCGCAGTGGGCTTGGACATGGGATATGATGTACAATGTTAGCAAGTTTGTGTGTGGTCATTTTGGATTCTGGAATCCAATGTGGAGGTACATGATGGATAACCATCAGATCCCTAATGCTGATGAGGCAGCTGGTATAAAAGATATGGGCGTCGTAGTAACTGAGGATTTGAATTCTTCGTTACATTTTAACACGTCGCGGCAAGGGCGAAAAAGCAGATTGGTATGCTTAAGAGATCGTTTGTGAACCTATATAAGCGATTAATGGGGACATTACATCGATCGCTATTTCGTCCGTGCGTGGAATATGCTTCAACTGCATGAGATCCACATCAGCATATGGATATATGGGGGATAGAGCGAGTGCAGCGAAGTGCAACTCGGTTGGTTCCAGCGTTAAGACGTTTGGTTTATGAGGACAGATCACGGGCGCTTGGTATACAATCTCTTGAAACGCGTCGACTTCATGCCGACCTTATATTGGCTCACAAGATAATCCATGGCTATGTGGATTACGATGTCGCTCGGCTGTTTGTCTTCGCACGGTCAGTATGTCGAAGACATAGTCTGAGGTTAAAGGTTCGTAGAACACCGAGGTTTGATTTTGGGCGATGTAGCTATGGATATCGACTGATTAAGCCATGGAATTCTCTGTCGAATGAGACGGTTACTGCGCCATCGCTGTTTGCCTTCAAGCGCTTGCTGCATGATTCAGTTACTCTACCACAATTATGATGCGTGTGTTCGCTGTTTCGTTATAATATTACATCAACCAGAAGCTAAGATCCTTCCATGGATATCCAGCCACTGATTGATCGGCCTCAAGTCGGCGGGTCGGTGGCGACCCAGGTGAATACCAGGGCCTTTTTTGTTTAGGCAACGTCTATGCACGCGACCAACTATACGAAAAACGAGAAAACCAAAAGCGAAACTACGAAACCTTAACACGAACTAATCGACAGACAGCAGGTCAGTAAAGTCGACCGCTCTCTTCGCTGGCGAAGTCAGACTGCACTCCGAATTCGAGTCGTGGCGTCTAATTCTGGCTGATTTTCCAGTTTCCGACCAAGCGGACACAACTTGATTTAGACCGGAGTTCCGGTCTTGTCTGAAGTTATTAATAAAATTTCGATTTGGATTGGCTACCGTAAACCGGTAGCGGTCCCAGTCCGAAGGACATTGCTTTGGGTAATTACACTGATCAATGGGCCCATTAAAGTCTAATGAGCGTGATCCCAGACCTTAGTCAGCAAATTTGTCCCGTCTCCAGACAATATGCCCTAATTTTCCGGACGGCTTAATCTCCAAGCCGTCAGCGTCCCTTACACTCTTCTTATTATATTAAATTATTATTAAAAATTTTAATATTTACATAACATATTAATATAAATTATCCATATTAAGTATGGCTAACTATATTACTTTATTATTAAACTTCGTCCAGACATGCATATTAAACCCTATACTTACATATTAAATTACTTTATTTAATAGAAATAATTTCTAAAATTAATAACTTTTATACTAATAATATATAACTTTTCTATAATTTTAATATTAATTATAAATACATACGCCAGACGACTAAGTAAATATAATACATAATTTATGTAAATTTAATATTAATCTTATTAAGTTAACTATTTTATTTACTTAATAAATATATTAATAAAATTTAGTATTACATATATGTATTTATTATGGTCATAGACAGATATATAAATATGTATACTTATGTATAAATGAGCAGACGTCTGTATAAACAAGACGACGGAACACAAAAACACTGGATCGGGGCACAAAAAGGGGTCCCACTTCGTCAAACGCCTGCAGGGCACAAAATGGGTCTTGGTTTCGGACTCGGCTCCTCCAGGTGAGCATGTCGACACCCAGTACTTTTAGGTCAAGACCAATGAGGGGAGTCGGGCTCTCAGGCAAGCCCATTCAGGTTCACGGTAAGAAGCTCGATATTTTTAGGGGCCCCCAGTTCAGGTTACTTTTTTGATCGGGAAATACATTTTTCTGTCGAATTTAACGAAAGGGCATGCCCGTCGGAAATTTTTTCCAGTTTTTACAGGAGCACTGTACCCAATATTGGTACAGCGAGTTTATACCGGTATCATATCCAACCCTAGGGTCCGGGGAACCTAAATATATTAATATACATAGCCATAAAATAATCAACTTTGATTTAATCAAATATCCATTTCTCGAGGGAGCTCCAATTATCCAGTTATAATCCTTGCAGTCATACCAACAAAATTGCTAAACCGTGGACACAGGCAACGTGTTTGGGGGACGGGGTTTCCAAATTCGTACATTTTTCTGTCGGATTTAACGAAAGGGCATGCCCGTCGGAAATTTTTTCCAATTTTTACAGGAGCACTGTACCCAATATGGGTACAGCGAGTTTATACCGGTATCAAATCCAACCCTAGGGTCTGGGGAACCTAAATATATTAATATACATAGCCATAAAATAATCAACTTTGATTTAATCAAATATCCATTTCTCGAGGGAGCTCCAATTATCCAGTTATAATCCATGCAGTCATACCAACAAAAACGATAAACCGTGGACACACGCAACGTGTTTGGGGGACGGGGTTTCTAAATTCGCTCAAAAACGTTGAATTTAAAGGTTAATTCTTATGTCGGGGATGGCAATTCGTAAATGTTGCCCATTTTCTGTGGTAAGGATTAATCTGTCTCGTAACGATCCAGCACGGGCCTGTTACACTTAAAATAAGGTTTGTTGATCTATTGTCCACATAACATGGTCTATTTCATATTTGCATCTTCACATTTCAGATTAATAAACTGTTGGTAGTCGAACCATCTGAACGGCTCACCGCTAGGCAAGCTCTACAGCATTCGTTCTTTCAACAAGGCGTAAGTGACCTAACTAATATGATAATTTTTTTATCAAACCTGAATAAAGGTACTGTATGTTTGCTTTATTAGCAGTCGCTTGCGGTCTCTGTGTACTATTTTAAAAGTGTCGGTTCTCAGTTTGTGATTACGAAATTGTTCAACCGTTTAACCATGAACAATAATTAAGGGATTTTGGGACTACGTAGTTGGCCTGTCCACAGCCCTCCGAAAAGTGGGGGGAACTTTGGGGGCCTCATGTTCATTCTCGAGGTAAAATTAAAAGTAGGGGATAAATTTTGCTTAAAAATACTAAATATTGCCGTATTTTCATGCATTTTTACTACCGTAAATGTATTTTCAAGCTAAAACGATATTTTAGCATTATAAATAGTGGTAATAAATTTTTTGACATAAAAATTTTTGGAATTAGTTGAACATGGGGGTTTCGGCCGAGCGGGAGGAGGACGGACATAGGGAAAATCTCACGAACATGAGGGATTTGGAAAGCGGGGGTCTCCCACTGTAGACAGGACCGCGTAGCAGCCAAATGCATTAACCTGGGTGCCCAGCTCCGGGGATTTTAGCCAAATGGTCCTAAATCAGGGGATTTTGCATTTAAAATCGAGGAGATAATGGGAAGTATTTGTTGTTTTATTAAAAACATTAACATGTGACAACAAGTAGTTTTTGGTGTTCCATTTTTAGAAAGAACGACAATTCTTGTCAAACGTGTAATTTTAGGTTTAATTGTAGTGTTGTGGTATATTATTGCAATGTCTGCGTCGAAATTCCAAGATATATGGGTTAATAAGAACGTGATGCTGAATTTCATTCCTTGCTGCGACGCGTTCCCGAGGATTGAAACAAAGCGTTTTGTGCATGATGTTCCAAACTGTTCAGTTTGAGCTGCATGGGAGCACAGGATTTGCATGGTCATCGTAGATATATAAATCCCATATTAAATTTGGTAAAACAGTATCCACCCAGCCTAGAGTTGCCTTTTTTATTTTCCAACCTGCGACGTCTCGAAAAGCTGGTCTATGAAACTACTGCCGATAATCGGCCGTCTGATACTCCGCGGCATAAGGCAAGATACGTTATGGTATGAGATTATCCCCTGCTTCAAAACGTGCGAGACATATATCGCTTCGAAGTGCTGAGGGTATTGGCGAATTATTCATGGCTACGTGTAGTGAAAGTATGATAGCGGCGCAGTTTTCTCTTAGCCGCTCTAATGTTGTCGTATAGTATTGCCTTCGGTTTA
The DNA here is from genome assembly GCA_030248225.1 of Trileptium ribeirensis. Taxonomy (NCBI): domain Eukaryota; kingdom Metazoa; phylum Nematoda; class Enoplea; order Enoplida; family Thoracostomopsidae; genus Trileptium; species Trileptium ribeirensis. Next base: position 26,249 of record JASANE010018862.1, read on the forward strand.
GCCAGGTTGTTAAGAAACGGAACATGGCCTACATCAGTAGCGGCGATACATTCGTCGTGAACTTCAAAGAATCGGTCAATCGAGTGGCGCAAGGATATCAAAAATGGATCTGGTAGTACGGTGTTGGGATTCGCAATCAAATGTTGTCGTGTTTAGGTACCTGACGTCGGTACTACTCGAACGCTGTCGCGCTGATAATATTTTCGCCGGATTAAAAAAAGGGTCTTGCGACCTGCGTATCCAAAACTTTTGAAAATCTCCATCTAAGGTCCGGTTGTTGCTGGAAGTTTTACAATGACATTAAGTTAGAATTAAAGAGATGGTTTGTTGAAACTGGGAGGCTGCGGCCTCCATGTGGTTAACGGAGCTCTCCAAACAGCTCGTACTGCCGTGGGATGGCGGTTGAGCGAATTGTTTCATGCTGTCAATGGGTCTACAAGGATTTACCGTCTCGTAGGGGTGCATATACGTTAACGACAGGCTTTCCGCTCAAGTTTTGTTTCATTCGGTGGATCCAAAATTCACTTGTCTGCGATCGCTTCCTTGAGATGCTACCGTTCCTGCGAAAGTATGTTAAAAAATTAACTCAAAGCCATCGTACCGCAACTTCTTTGTTCTGGAAGAAGCCTTGAACGGCAAATTAGTACAAATTCTACTACACTTCATTAGTCGAGTCATTCTGGAACCTTTCCTGACTTAGTTTCAAACAGCGAAGCCTCTATTTCCGTTGTTGCATTGTTAACTAGAGCACCTGCTTCTGTCCATTCTTGTTTGCCTTGTTAATTTGGACAACTACAACCGTGCTAATACAGTGACGAAGCTTTTGCAGTTTGATCTCGCTCTGGACAGAGATGTGCTTCATACCAAACGGACATATGGTTTGGCGCCCAGGCGTCCCTGAAGTCATCAGGCGCGACTTAGCTTCATACAGTAGGTGTCTTCGCTGACTGTCGCCAGTTTTTATGACTTTGGCAACCAAGCTTATCGAAAAGTCGCCGCTGGCGTTTAAATTCGTGTAGCTTAGCATGTAGCCTGGACTGCTCAATAAATGACCCACTCTTGTAAATCCTGACTTCAGAAATTCCTAGTCTTGGGGATGTGGGTAGGGTCTTAACAGACACTGCGAAGTACGCTAAGTACCAAGTCGACGATTTCTTGTCTAGTGCTGGTTTAAGCGTTTCAGCCTGACCAATGGTTGGACGATTTGTACTTTGAACTGTTGGGTCATACTCCCTAGTACGAAGCGCTGTTTGTGTAGCAAAACTAATGTTAATAATGTCTCACGGCAATGCCTGTATTGTGGCGAGATTCTCTATCAACAACGACATTGTAGTAAGTGTGCAGGAGGAGTCTTTTGTGGTGCAAATGATCGTGCACGATGCGATTCAGGCTGCCGGGCGACCTCAGAATGTTAAGATCTCGCCCGATATGGTCAACTGATTCCGGCAAGCTCATTGCCGGTATTGGCTTTGTTGTGTTATATGGTTCCATGGGTACCGTTGTATGGCGCCCCCATGGTTCGGGGTCAAAAGTCAAAATGATGATTTTGCCCATTTTAGTCCCTTCACATAAGCAAGATTATTTTTATCTTAACTGTCGAATTTTTTCTCTGGTTGGTTTATTTCATAGCAAAATGATAAATGCCGACGTGCATTTTTTTGTTTTTCGATTAAGGCTCCGGTTCTTGAGTTATGGGGTTTGAGATATGGCACCCTCGTGGTTTGTCGACCCAAAGGCTGAAAAGTCTCACTTGAGGGTTTTCGGGCATGGGAAATTCATTGTCGGTGTTAGTTTTGGCCTGCGGCCCATAGTTCCATGGCTACAGGGGTATGGCGCCCCCTTGGTACTTCGACCCAAAATTCCTATTTTTATTCTTGCTTGCTGGTTCTAACTTGTGCGGTATTGTGTGTCTGTGCACGCAAAAGGCGTAGGTGTACCTATACTTCACTACGTCCTGCAATCTCGATAGGGTTATTAGTTTTGTGGTAGACAAGTAATTTTTGTAGTTTGGTTTACAGTTATCCATATCTCGGTGATTCGTAACTTTTTTTCATAGCCGCATTATCAATTACAGCATGCAACTGCTAACTTACTAATATTTTGGTAGTATTTCTGATCTTAGTTATTGATAGCTTTTAATTTATTGTTCAGGACTCAATCCAAATTTCTACATTTCTGTTAAACATTCAGCTGCGTTTTTCATTTAATATTGTTTCCAAGACATGGCTAATATTATTTTCTTTTAAGAAACAATCGGGAGCTTGTTTACCTTCTGTTCGTTAATATTTTAGTTGGAATGATTTAGTATTTTGGTTTGATATTTGATAATACTTTGTGTTTTTTTGCGTGTGCGAGGTTTCTTGCTACTTCATGGTATTTAATTTGGCAGCACGACATAAGGCATGGTTGCCAACGACTTATTGATAATTGTTACATTTTCACCCAATTCTTTGGTTTTGGTGGAATATTACGGGTTAAAGTTTTCTTTATTCCTGCCACATTTCTTGATCTGAAACATGGTATTCCAAAAACGGATAAAATATTGTTAGTTTTGCAAGTTTTTATTTTTTTTGTATTTGTTAGGTTTGCTTAAATATTTCTTAGAACAGGAAGTTCGCCACAGCAGGTGCTGGGTTAAGGTTTCAACCACGTTTGCGAGGATTATTCCTACGGCTAGCATTACCTCGAAATGCTGCACACTAAGGCTAAATTTAAACCTTGTATGTGTTTGATTTTTAATTTTTCATTACGCAAAATTAACCATGAGTGTCTTAAAATTCTGTCACCATGCCGGTACACCAAAAGTTAGATTATCGATTCGTATCAGATTTAGTCTTATTTGGCTGATTGTGTCTCGATGATAAAAAAGATGCGGTATTATGTAGTGCTTGCTTTCTATAGGATTTTATAATTTTATTTTGTGTGCTCTGCCTAAAACATCAATATAGCTTTAACCGGCGGCGTTGTCGCCACGAGCAGAAAATGTTTAGACCAATAAGCGAACCTTTGTTGGCTTTAATAAATATAGCCTTTCCAAATTTTTAAGGGGTAATTGGACGCTGACATTTATCTGTTTACCTTCGCAAAAAAATATGTTCCCAGTTCGTACCCTGGCAGTATTTTGTGTTCTTTACAGTTGTGACCCCAGCAAATTTTTTTGCTTGCTGTCGGTGAAAAAGCTTCGGTGGTCAGGGATAACAGGAAATTTTGGCATTCTATCAATGAAAACTTGCAAAACTAGCTACCTTCCTTCTTCCGAATCAGCCCTCCAGCCCTCGCCTTTTTCAAAAATTTTAGCTTCCCTCAGGCAGAAAATGGGAGGTTCGCGCCATCTGTCGAAATTTTGATCTCCGTCTGGCAAATGATTTTACTTCCCGCGCGGGAGCAACACCCCAAGTCAAAAATTGTTCACAATTCCTTACTGAAGATAAAATATAGCTTTACATAAGATGAACCGGATGTGCCCCATTTCGTGCCTTCTGGCAAAATCTAGAGGCCTCCGGTTCTAATCCGGAGGGTTTATTATGGGTCATAACTTTGACAAATTTTTAGCGAATACAGACACCAGTGAATAACAGGCCTATGACGTTGATGTGTTTTTGGTTTAAATTAATCACATCCTTCCTCTACATAGTTTTATAATGTTCACATGAAGCAACAACCTAAAAATGTTTCCGGTGGCTTTGTGCTGCTTTTGTATGAAATGACGTTTTTGACGTTTTCGGTTGTTTTACTTTTGTAATTGAATGTGTCAGTGCTAAATTCTTTCTGGCAGCTGGTGTTTTTTCATTCGCCGTCATGGACAATAATTATCCTTTTAATACTGTAGCTGAATCTTTTATGTCTGAACTCATCAATAACATTTCTCGTGAGTAATTGCCAGTTGGTATTGCGTTGATTTACTTAAACATAATCACTAACTAACCCGTCAGCTAAGTCATAGTGGATGGTACTCGCTCGGGTATATATTATATTTTGCATGTATTTCAGCATAAAATTTTAGGCTCAAGTCCGAAAACCAAGACCGGTATGGCTATTTATCGTTTGTACTTCTTCGAAATATTTGCTTTAGTTTTGTGTACTGCAATATCATTCTCATAGCGAATATTTACTACAGCCGATATAACTGGGTGGGCTTTTCTTAGACCATATCAAACATTCTGCGAAAAACTGTTTGCCGTCTCTCTGGTTATTGAATCCGATAAATGGGCAAAGCTGTGTGTTTTCCTACGTTGCAGGCTAAGATACATGTATAAATCATATTATCACTCCGATTATGACAGCCACTGTTGTAATTTAAACAATACACGGATCATTAAAAATGAAAATTTCCTATTTATCAATTGCATTACTAATTCTGACGTCTCCATTCACTGAAAATTTTGGCAGGGACATGATCCGGGCACCCTCTGGTTCAGAACTGGTGGGCGGATTTTGCTAGGGAGCGTGAATTGGGGGGGGTCGACATTAAACTATTTTTAAAATATGATATTTTTCAGCGAAAAACTCTAAAATTGTTAAAAAGCTGATTCAGAAACGGCGCGAAAATTTCTTTAATGATTATGTTAAAACCATCTGTTCAACCAATTATTTGCTGAATTTTTAACTTTGGAAAAGGATTTTTGTAAAACGTTCGTTAATACTTTATGTCTGGGGGTACTTTTACATGAGAAGCCAAAAATTTGGTCAGCGAGCTTTTTGGCCGGGAAAGGGACCAAAATTGTCCCTGGAGGTTCAACCGTTCAGCTCATCATTTACCTTGAACTAGTATCGTTGGCATGTAGCTTGGTATCATTTGTAAATTTGCAGTAGACTGGTCTTGTGTATATTTTTAAAGCGACAGTGCCATTACAGGGTTTCTACGGCCAAAGAAGGTGGACAAATAGCATGGTTTATATCAGACAATGTGAGTGTTGCTGTTACCGTCTTAACTAGTAACTCGTAAGACGAAGGCAAAGGAGCGAGTATGACTACCCTGCGCTTAGTGGCCATTTTGACGTAACTACTTCAGCTCCTAAGACCGCTAAACCCGTTTCTTCTTGAACTAACGTATATTTCGTGCAGTCTTGAACAAACTAATGCGCCCGCACCGGAATAAACCTGAGTCGTTTTGGTGAAATCTTCCTACACTAGCCACTACGCTATCTGAGCGCTGGTGCTCGGTTCTTTATGGAACCCCACAAAGCGAGCGAGCAACACTTTGTGCTACACGGTAAAGTTGTTTAGTGCATCGCATTGACATGTACACGCTGACAACAAATGTGTCAATTTAAGAACAAAGGGTTCATAGAACGATAATCTCAATTTTGATTAACCATTTCTTTCTTAAACTAATGTTTATTTAGTAGTCTTGAAAAAACTTTTTGCTCCGACACCGTCCCGCAGGGCTAATAACACAGCCAGCATGAGATTAACACAATGAAATCAGCGTTGTTAACAGGTTATATAACCACATAATCGCATAAAACAAAAACTTGCTTTGAAAAATATTTGAAATGTTCACTTTTTAATACTATTTTTCAAACTTTGCCTCATAGCTCGAAAATGGCAGCTCGGACAAATGCACATCAGCAAAATTGTAGCTCTCGATGCGAAGCCTGCCTCTTGAGATATTGAACGCGAAAGATAGATTCCCGCATGGCCAAATTCCAAAAAATGTGGTCCTTCACTCTATTCGGGTGTTCGGCGGGTTTAGCGTCTAATTGAAAGCCTCAAATGGGCTGATATTGTGATCAAATAAACAAAATTGTGAAGATCCATCCAGCAGGTAATGAATTTGTATGATTTCCACGGACGGACGAAAAATCTATTTTTACTATTTTTGCCGCAGAGCTATAGGTGGGAACTGCTTGCTCCGCTCGCTTCATTTCAATCATGGTGATGTGAATATAGATTGTCGAAGCAATTTGTATTTACGTTTGCTTTTCCGTTGTTGTTGGGGCAGACATTTTGCTGTTTCCCTTGGCCAAAAACAGAGTGACCAGCACTGGAGGAAAACCCAGGGATCTGAGAAAAAACCGGAGAACACGATGCCTCTTTTTTGTTTTTCGATTAAGGCTCCGGTTTGGAGTTATGGGGTTTGAGGTATGGCACCCTCATGGTTCCTCGTCCCAAAATTAGAAAATTTGTTCTGACGTCCTGGGCTGCTGAAAAGTTTCCCTTGGTGGTTTTCGGCCATGGGAAACTCATTGCTGGTATTGGTTTTACTGTGCGACCCATGGGTACAAGGGTATGGCGCCTCCTTGGTTCGGGGTCAGAGGTCAAAATGAGGGTTTTTACACCATTTTAGTACTCTTCACGGAAGCAAGGTTATTTTTGTCGTAACTTTCGGATTTTTTTTGTGGTTGGTTTTATTTCATAGCAAAATGACAAATGCCGATGCTTATTTTTTTCGATTAAGCCTCCGGTTTTGGAGTTATGGGGTTTGAGGTATGTCACTCTCATGGTTCTTCGTCTCAAAATTAGAAAATTTGTTGTGATGTCCTGGGCGGCTGAAAAGTTTCACTTGGGGGTTTTCGGGCATGGGAAACTCATTGCCGGTGTTAGTTTTGTTGTAACTTGTGCTGGTATTGTGTCATGGCCACATATAGCATATCGACGAGTGCTATCGAGAGCTGATTTTATGTGCATGCAAAAGGTATAGGCGTAGGTGTACCTATGCTTCACTGCGTTCTGCAATCTCGATAGAGTTACTAGTGAATAGTTCAAATAGATGTAGGCATACGGCCAAGTGTAGCAGCATATCAGTGCTGAGTAGATATGGACATGGAGCCATTGAAGTACTGTTCTACTATGCCATAATATACTCACCAATTTTGATACATATTTTTCTTTTGTCATCTGTTGGGTTACAGCGACAACGAAACGGTGCATATGAACGCGTCTTTGTGCACTGTCTGCGGGTATACCTTGCGGTGTGCACTCTCGAGTCGCTCGGTTGGGTCTACTAATGGTATGATGAATGTTACTGTATGGATCAAAAGGAGAGTGTCCTTTCAATGAAAGGATAGCCGTCCTTGACTACTTGATTGAAAGTTTAGTGAAAACGGGTTATTTTTAAAGCAAAAACCGGGCTTTTTTACTGAATTGTTGGTGATCACCCTGAAATAACGTATGTCCCCGGTCGAATCCGTGGCAAAATTTTACCGTTTCCCGTCTCTCTACATAAAAACGACACAAAAAATATACAAAATTCTCCTGTTGAAGCAAATATTTGATTAATTTAATAAACAGTAGGTTGAAAAGTGACTTTTAACCTCAATAGAGACGTTTTGCACTGATTCTGAGGCCATTTATTAAGCTTTAATGGTTTTCGCTAAATAACGTTAAATTTTGAAAGTTTTTAAATTTCGAAGACGGAGGCGCTCTCCAGTTAAGTCGCCACCGGCGAAATTTTCGGCGAGTGAAGAAGCCAGTTTACGTGGTAGGCATATCAATATGGCAAGCGCAAGAGGCCCAGCATCTGTACCACAAATGACTGTCGGGTTTTAAAATAACGGATTTCGAGAGACGTCGAACAAATTTTAAACATCAAAGTTTTATCAAATGCATTTCTAGCAGTTTCAAACGCTTTTTGAACATTAGTATTTTATTGAGCGGAGCGAGGTGAAGCCGAGCGAAGCGTTTTTATTTTCTGTCTGGGAGTAAAAAGGTCGATGTCCGTTCGTTCGTTCGTTCGTTCGGTCCGACGGATCTCAAGAACCACTGAACCGATTTTAAAAAACTTTTTTTGTTTGAAAGCCTATCATGTCAGAGTGTGCACCTGATATCGGGGATTAAAAAATTTTGAGTGGTTAATTAGTAATTAGCTAATTAGTTAAGCTTATGCAGCTAAAATAGAGAATTTTGCAATATTTGTGTTATTTATTGAAATAGAATCGTTTCGATCAAACCATTATAGGGTTTTTGGGTCGGAGAATTCAAATATAATATTTTCCCAATGATAAAGCCCTATGCAGTGTAGTTACAAAAACATAAAATTGAGTACATTCGTAATGCCACAGCCCAAGCTCCGCTCACAAATGTAGTTACACTACCGACTTTAGTTATATTACGGTTTTTATTTTTAGTAATTTGTTGTCATAACACTACGTAAACGACATTAGTAGCGTATAAAAACACAAATAGAAAAGTACTGCGTGAATGTTGTGACTAAAAGTATGCAATTTTTCAATAGTTTCATGATATTTAAGAGCACAAAACATTTTCTGGAAAATCGTAGAGTAGCACTGGCTCTATTTTTGAAAACAGTGTCAAATTTTCTACAGAAGTAGAGATTTAGTATAATTTGAGCAGTTCGCTCCTAAATATTATTGTGTTAAGGTTTGTGAATTTCACGTTATTAATCTGTGTCGGTGCTACAAAATAGTATAAACTTTTTCCATGTATCGAAAATGTGGAAGCTAATTTTAATGTTGAATTTTTAAAATCATTCTATCTGGAGTAGCTGGGCTCTCCAATTGCAAAAATTTTTGCCAGACTCATGAACAGGTGGTCTCCCTGGTTCCAAACCGGGGGTGCCCGATTTTTCCAGGGGGAATTTTGCCAAGAGAAAAACGGTTAACACTGCCAAAATGCTTTTGATGGAAAAAGCGATTTTGAAGCAAATTTTAACAAAATTTGGTGAAATTTTTGGTTTCATAACGGAGTTTTAATACAAATTTTATGTACTTTGGACCGATTGGAAAAAAGAATTGCCAAGAGGTAATGAAACGGGGAGCCCGTAATTTTGCCTTGGGACATAAACCGGGGGTACCTGTTCTAAACCAGGGGAAACCGAAAAATGTTAGGGCGCCCACCCACCCAATTTGGACAGTCCAGAGTAGGAAAAACGATTTCCTATTTGCTTCCAAGAATATTAGCGTTACATAAAATCCTCATTAGAAACTGAACTTTGAAACAATTTCACGCTTTCGATATTGTGAGGACATTTCGCAGAATTATAAATTTTTAAGTACACGCTCAATTACATTTAACTGCCCCATGATACTATCGAACTATGGGCGAGCAACACATAATAACAGTTTTCCAATGAACATCGAATAATTCTCGAAAGAACAGTTGTCATTTCTGGCAGGGACTTTACGACGGAGAGAACTGCATGAATTTTGTTTAATTTTTGAATAATTATAAATGTGTAAATTTTCTGTTTTGTGTACATTGGAGAAAGAAAAGAAAATGGATCTGTTGTTTTGTAATGAGCTGAAAATGGCTCTTGTCTTAAGAATATGTTCCAAAATATTACTTTAGGTTAATACAACTAATTTTTCTGTTGTACGTGGGCATCTTTCTTGGTAGTCTTGCTGTACATACTAGCTTCAGGGGGGGGCTCAGTCTCTGGACACCGTAATTGTCCACCTGACCACCGGTTCGTACAAGAGCATAACCGAAAAACGTGACTGCAGGAATATACGTATTAACTATTATGCTATTATTTGAGTCCCACCGTGGGCAGAATAGAGGTGACGGTGTGATAGGTTGGGTTAGGGCACTAATAGCGATAACCCAACTAGCATAGTAATTATGTTCCAACAAGGGCTCCAACGATAAAAGATAGGTTTGCCGTTTTTATCACAATTATTGTGATAAGCAATAACAAACGTTTCTTTTTGTTGGAACCTTTTGTGTGCATAGGAATGTGAACATTGCCTTGTGGAGATGTGTTATTGAAACGGAACGAGCATGGAAGGTGGAGTTTTCTCAAATATCAGTCATTTTGCAAAAAATTATTTTTGCCGTGCGTATCATGCATGGTAATTCTTTAATGGATTGATAGATTTTCGTATTTTTTAATCGATACGTAGCAGAATATAGTTGTGCATATATAGTACTCGCCAGAAATGAGTACTGTTCGCTGAAACTTCGTTGGAACTTCAAAATTATGTTCGAGACGTGATCGAAATTTTGACGCACTTTTTAAATTTATTTCAGAGCTGTACGGCGTTTGTTCGAAAAGTGTTAGAGTGCTGTTCGATAATAAATAAATTTCGTTCGCTTTCCGTTCAATGTTCGTTCGAAAGGTGACACTCATTTCTCACGAATGCTGTAGATTTGACGTTGCGAGACCCTAATAAATTTCTACTCAAGTTCTCAGAAAACTGACACAACCTGGACAATTTTTATTTGGGATCTTTTAACATTTTAGTTCATAATTCTTGCACTGGCATCGGATCAAAAAGTGTGGAGCTTTCATCCACTAATTGAGAGCTACAGGTTCGCTGTTGAGCGGCTAAGAGCCATAGTTTAAAAAATACCCAGAAAATGTTAAAATTTTGACTACGTTAGTTTCTTGCTTGTTGGGGGTGAACTATGGCTTATTTAACCGTTGCTTTGTTAAATTTTTACTCCAAATAATGTTAAATTTTGGTATTTTCAGGTTAATAATGTATACGGCTTGCTAGAGCGGTTATATTATGATGAAATCAATTGAACTTGCTTAGTGTGTATTCTATACGGAAACGCTAGATGCCTAGAGCGGTCAAAATAACACTTAAATTGCAATTTACAGAGGCACTAGACGAAGACATAAAGTATTCCAGGGTTTCGTATGTGCAGAAAATAATATTCTTGTTGATTTTAAAGTATTGTTGCTGGTGTGTTATTGTCTTTTGGAACTTTGAGAGGGTGCCAAGAAGCTGAATTCAGAATGTCGAATTGGTCACCACTTACTCTATTTTTCCTCGCTGTTCGAGTTACTATAATGAGTAGCATGATTAAATATAATTACAAATTTTGGTATACCATACTTTTCTACTGTCGCGCGAGGAGCATGATATCTATTTTGTTCGAATATTTAGTTATCAGAACGTTGTGGAGATTACTTATGTGTTGCAGGTGTGAAAGCTTTTAAATTCTGTCTGTGTGTGCCATCGGCCATAACTCGGAAATATCGTAACCGATTTTCATGATATTGGGAATACTCGAACCGGTATGCCGATTTACCGTTTACATCCCAGAGAGATTTTTGATTTGGGGTCTGGTTCCGAGGTTAGGGGTCATAATGTGGGGTTTTTGCACCATTTTACACCATTTTAGTACCCTTCACGGAAGCAAGGTTATTTTTTTAGTTAAGGGTTTGAGGTACGGAGATATGGCGCTTCCACGGTTCCTCGACTTAAAATTCGAAAATCGAGAACGTCTTAACCGATTTTCATGATCTTGTTATCACTCGAACCGGCATAGCCCATTTACCGTTTACATCCCAGAGAATTTTTGATCTGGGGTCTGGTTCCGAGGTTAGTGATCAAAATGTGGGTTTTTTTGCACCGTTTTACCCCATCTTAGTACCCTTCACGGAAGCAAACTTATTTTTTGAGTTACGGGTTTGAGGTACGGGGTATGGCGCCCCCATGGTTCGGGGTCAGAGGTCAAAATGAAGGTTTTTAGCCCATTTTACTACCCTTCACGAAAGCAAATTTATTTTCGTCTTAACTTTAGAATTTTTTTCTCTGGTAGGTTTTATTTCGTAGTAAATGATAAATGCCGATGCGCATTTTTTGTTTTTGGGTTAAGGTTCTGGAGTTATGGGGGTTTGAGGTATGCACCCTTGTGGTTCCTCGACCCAAAATTTCAAATTTGTTCTGACGTCCTGGGCGGCTGAAAAGTTTCACATGAGGGTTTTCAGGCATAGAAAACTTATTGCCGGTGTTGGCTTTGCTCTGCGACGCATAGTTCCATGGGTACGGGGGCATGGCGCACCCTCGATTCCTGGACCCTAAATTCCTAATTTTATTGTTACGTTCTGGGAGGATGATAGCTTGCACTTGGGTTTTCGGGCATGGGAAACTTATTGCCGTTGTTAGTTTTTTCTAACTTCTGCGGTATTGTGTAATATCCACTTATAGCGTATCGACGGATGCTATCGTGAGCTGATTGGTTGTGCACACAAAAGGAGTAGGTGTACCTATGCTTCAATACTTTCTGCAATCTCGATAGAGTTACTAGTTTTTAACGATATACTGAACTTACTACCTGATTATTTGCATGGCATTAAAGTACTGTTCAGGCACGAACTGGCACGAGGCCGTTTTTCAAATCACAGGCGGTAGACTAACAAATTTGCAGACTGTAGACAAATTCCTGCGTTAATAAATTGAAGATTCTCTAAAATTCTTTATTACGCGATCTCGCTGGGCTCGGCCTTCACGTTTTCTATTTCAGTATATTGTGTTTTTATCTTACACCAGAACAACCAATCAGTACTTAATGCTTAACATAATACACAAATGTAGTATTTGGAGAAGATTACAGCCTCTAGACCGCGGTGTTGGAGCTTTAGCCTCACTAGACCCATAATCTGACACACCTTCGAGCATATGTTCATGCCTTCTGCATATCTAGCGCCTCTTATACTCACTTCAAATAAAAAGTTTGGTTATTGTTCATATTGTAGCGAAGAGCTAAAAATTTGACGTAGCCATACAAGCTCTAAGTCTATGTATATAAAAACCCTACATTTATATAAATAATTCGCTGAGATTTCTAATTTATTAGACATAAAATGGAAATATTGTATTTTTTCAAACTTCGAATTGTTGTAACGATATAATTGATTTACTTTTTATACTACACACCAATATTAGTAAAATAGTTCCGTCGCTAATAACGAATAATGGTGACAAAAGTCCAAATTCAATAGTAAAATACTCAGAAGGAATCGTAAAAAATTATAATAAACCACAATTCACTGGTATATCTTAAAACAGAAACGTTTCGGTTAAGATAATGTACGCAGATAAAGTTAACCATCATTGAAGGATCGTATCGCTGAAAAGATGAAAAGAATAACACCAGTCACCAACCGTGCCAAGCGATCCATGATGTAACGCTTATATCTTATTGTGATAAGCTTAGTCTTAGACTTTTAGGCTCAGGCTAACGTTAGACTTAGCCTTAGGCTTAGAGAAATAAAACATTATGTGATTATTCGAGGGGGAAAAGCTTGACACGATACGCGGGGAGACTATATATGATCTCTGGAATCTGATTAATATGTACAACGTCATGCTCAAGGATGCGGTTACCCCGAATGTTGTTCAACGACCCTTTGACAGAAATGTCGATTTATTTAATGTTATTGCGCATGTGTGACTTCAAGCGAGTGTGTTTAAGATCATAAATCATGCTGGATGCGATTATTTTGCAATATAAACTCCAATTTGACGCCAAGTATACGCTTTGAAGGGTTTCGAATTTTGCGACCGACAAACTCGACTTCCAGAATGTAGTTTGTCCTCATTTTTGTTTGGCTATGTCCTCGTGCAGAGCATAGATAGTGGTCTATATAGATTTTTCGGTACGTTGAATACAGCGGTTTAGATATCTTCTAAATTTTCGTGTTTTTCTGTATGTTTTAATGGGTTTACAGTCGACGAACTTGATTTTCACAATATAGTCACTATTCAGCGGGTCCCTCCAAATTGGTTGAGGGGGGGCTGGCACTTCCAAGCGCCCATCGGCAAAAACCGAGTGCCCACCGGTTCGTACTCCCTGGCAAAATTTTGGTCTTCCCTGGTTTATCGTATCTTGACAAATTTTTTGTTCCCAATCGGTCCAAAGTACACAATATTTTATCAGAATTTATACTAAAATTCCGTCCTAAAGTCAAAAATATCGCAATTTTGTCAAATTTCTCTCCATCAAAAGCGTTTTGGCAGTGTCACTGACACGACTTTTAACAGTTTTTTCTTGGCAAAATCAAGTGAACGGGGGGCGATTTTTCCTTTTTTCAGGATTTTCAGCGAATGGAGAGTTCAGTTGTTTGGTTATAGTGCTTTCATGGCATTAAGAGCTGTCTGTACTAGCTTTCAATACATTGAATATGATTATAGTCATCGGTACATTGAATATTATTATAGTCATCTGCTCCAACATGTCTGCATCATGCGTTTTCAGGGGTTCAATTTATGTATAGTTTGTACCTTATTTGAGTATGCGTTATTTTCTGTGCCTTTAGGTAAATTGGCTTCCACCGCCACATGTTTGTAGTGCGTATCAAAGTTCGACCAGCACGCGAACAAATTAAAAAAGCTGGCAAAAATTACGAACAGATGTCATGTAAAATTTTAAATTCGCCGAACCAACATTGAACGAACTTTGAACATTAAACGAGGCGAGTAATGTATGTTAAATGCGGTGTCCTTGTGTTTACTAGTACTTCGACGTGTGCGAATGCATGATCTTGGCCTTACGACATGTGACCTCATAGTTTTAATCATTTCTAGTAACTAACACATGTATGCCGTCTAGCCTTATTACTAGGATCTTGGCGACATGCCAAGTGTATGAATTTGGAGAACTGAGAAACTGTAACGTGAACATACAGTGGAACAACACATTAGAAATATATTCCAGTGACGAACGATAAATGTAATTCACTAAAAATATTTATTAATCTGCTGTTCAATAAGGCACAGATGCAGCAAAACTGATAGATATCTAATACGTACCCTTCGAAGGTTAACTCTACCTCAGAACTGCTAACGAATCGTGAACAGCATATCTATATAATCTATGTATATATAAGAATCAACAAAAGCACAGTAGCACAGAAGACATAAACAGAATTTGCTACAGACCGCATGACACTCGTCCCTTTCGCACCACTAGCCTTGTCTCGCCCATTGATATAACTACCTGTACACGAAGAGATACGTTTAAATTAGGGAACGACCGAATATTCGGTATTCGGCCGAATAGTTGACTGGCCGCTGTTAGTTGAAAAATAGAGTCAAAATCTGCCCACCAGATATCCTAATTTTACGGCCGGAGTCCTGATAATGATGCTGCAAACCGCAAAATACGTCCAACGTGTTGCAACTTTGGTAAGACAAGATCCGTTTGAGACTCATCAATTCAGTTCGCAGCCGGATCGAATGTTCTGATCACCACAGTTATGTTCTTCATCAGCCTTGCATTATCTCGCTGCCATAATAGTTGCGATATTAATACTTTGGGGTCTAAATGCAGCAGGATTTGTTCGTTTTCTTTGACACATCGTGAATGTGAAGTGAGACATCATGCTATGCCGTTCTACATACCTACATAAGCCTAGCCCTAAGTCTACCGCCCCCGAACACCACGCACTGAGCCGTTCTTTTTTAACTATATGACTTCACGCACCAATTATCGCCGTTGTCCAGAGATGAAGTTATAAAAAAAATCAATAAAAACAAAATTATAACTTCAACCTAACAAACGAGAGCACAAAGCAAAAAAATTCATCGAACAAAAACTATCGCTGACTCAGCAACACAACACAAAACAACCTGTTGCATGGTGCACGTACATACAGTGGTGGATTTATAGAGTTATAGATTTATAGATTTCTCATCATATATAGGTGTTGCGAACATCTATTCGGTATTCGGCCGAATAGTAGGGGCCAAATATTCGGTGAAATTAGGTATTCGGTCGTTCCCTAGTTTAAATACAGTGACGATTTGAAAACAGCACCCACGAAAACCCATATCAACTTATTTTGAGCCACAAATCTATTAATATACCATTAGAAGTGGTAATGTCTCGGATGACTGTATATGGTGTCGGCCTATCCACACACCAAATTTCGTTCGAATTGCTTGAGTGGTTACATATCTACACCTCGACAAAGTTTGACCTAAATTATGGAAATTTGCCCATTAGCTAAAGTGCCCATGCCCCTTAGTGACCCGACCAAAACAATTTATATACCCATAAATAAAGCCTCCTAGGCACATATTTTGATATCAAAATGATTCAAATCGGCTCAAGGGTTGCCGAGTTATGCAGGTTTCACAGAATAATGAGTGCAAAAAGTGGGCACTTTGTCTCTAACAGCCGTCTGCAAGAAACTAAAATCTCTAATGGACGGCTATATGATATTTTAGTTTCTTGAAAACGGCTGCTAGAGATTTTTGTCTTTAATGACTGCTTGTCTAGCTGTTTACGAGATTGCATATTTAAGTTAAAGAAGTAAAATGTCTGAACCGTGACCATATATAGAGTTAATAAGGTAAAGTGGCGAGGTCTGAAACTGATTATTACGGATGTCAGGGATAAAAAGTGATTGTAGCATAATCAAAGTGCGAATGAGCGTGAAGCAATATATACATATTTAGGAACACCAGCATTATACGGTTGCAAAGTATAGCTTTGGCAAAGTATATAATATTCTGGGCTACCATAACGACAAACCGTCGATTATATAAAACAAGAGTCTCCCTCCAGTTCTGATGTCTGTATGACGATCCCAGGAGCCCAGTACGCTATTCAGAAGTGCGGAAGTCACATTTTCCTCAAAATGAAAACTTCAGAAGCCAAACACCAAAAATAATCGAAGCACATGCTGATCTATATGGGTTAGGTAAACAACTTTTTATTTGGGCCTAGCGATGGGAGCTCGAAGACGAATAGACGTGAAAAGTTGTCGCTGAAAACTGGGCAGAGATGGAATCCGAAACCAAACCTTTCTGCCTTCGAACCCGCAAGGAAACGCTACTACAAATCTTCGTTTTTTTTGGATAGAAGCAAGCCGGTTTTGTGCTGTTATTGTTACTCATCTCTACTTTTAGCGAATGATAATAGTATAGTCAGTAATAACTTGTTGCGACCCCTCCGCAGCAGCGCAGAACTAGTTTGCTAGTGGGGCAAAGCAGAATATCATGTTTAAGAATTTGAGTAGGGCTATTTTAAATAAAGTTCCATGATTCTTACTGTCTTAAAATTTCAAAATACATTTACTTTTATCAGTGTTTTCCAGTTAACCCGTGTCAAATGTAAAATTAAAAATAATATTACAATTAAAGGAAACAGAAGCGCAACCTCCCTGAGGTCTGAAGTCCCAGCTTTTAAAATGCACAAATCCATTAAGTCTACGATAAATGCATTTGTCAATCAGCTTTCGCGTTTTTAGTTGAACTTTTATACTATACCCTCTAAGTTTAGATTATGAATTGCTTGATAGTTTTATTCGGTCCTATTACTTTTCGGCTCGTGGTTATGCCAACCAGAAGAGCTTATAAGAGGTATAAATTTTTTATTTTAATATATCCGACGTGTCTTTTGGCTAGACATGGCGCTAAGTTGGGGATGACGGTTCTTGACAACGGTGTATCATAAAACAACCTATATTTATTGATTGATTGATTGATCGGTTGACATCGAAAACATATTTTACTTTAATCGGTATGATATTTTAAAGTCTTAATTTTTTGTGAAAATTTATGATTTCGATAAATCAGAAATCATATAAACGCAACTTATATGGTTAGCTACAAAAACACAAATACCTGATGTTACATATATTTAGCTAATCTACAACGGGCAACGTGCTTAAGACCACGAGTTCTTACTGAGAAAATCATGACGCAGTCGCCTACCAAATTTTAGACAGGGTAAATTTTAGATCTAAAGAGAGCTGGACAATACGACGAAAAATTTTTGGGCTGCGGACATTTCGGCCGAAAATTCTTCGGTTGTGGATATTTAAGGTGTTTTCTATATAGATGTTGAGTCGTTTCGGTTGTACTCAGTAAAAGGATTGTTAGATGTAAATTGTTTTTTGTTTTAGCAGAAATCGCTGATCAGATATATGTCAACAACAATTAGTTTACTGGACAATTTTGGGTTCCAACCACAATCCCAGTCTTACAGTTATTTCGGGTTTTGTTTTAGTTTGCTTTAGTATTTTTACCTTTCGCTCATAAGTAAATACTTTTAACATATCATGGTTTTCTGTGAATTTTTAATAAAAGACTTTTTACTTTGTATGATGTTACACAGAAAAATAGACTAAAATCTCTAACAGCTAGGCGTCAATGATGTTTGTCTCTAATGGCTAGCTGTTAGAGACTTTTGTCTCTTAGAGCCAGCTGTAAGATAAGATACAAAAATCTCTTACAGCCAACCGTTAGATATTTTAAATTCTAATGGACAGCTATTAGAGACAATTGTATTTTATAGCTGGCTGTAAGAGACAAAAGTTTCTAACAGCAAGCCATTAGAGACAATAATCTGTTATGACTAGTTGCAAGAGATTTTAGTCTCTAACAGCTAGTTGTTAGAGATTTTTGTATTTATTGGCTATTTGTATAAGACTAAAATCTCTTACAGCTATCTGTTAGAGACTTAAATATCTAACAAGCAGTCATTAAAAACAAAAATCTCTAGCAGCCGTTTTCAAGAAACTAAAATATCATATAGCCGTCCATTAGAGATTTTAGTTTCTTGCAGACGGCTGTTAGAGACAAAAGTGCCCACTTTTTGCACTCATTATTCTGTGAAACCTGCATTATGAACATAAATGGGCCATTTTAGCCATGTACCCCTGGGTACCCCTCTTTGACCCCCTTTGGTGAGACGTGGGTAGGTCACATCGGAATAAAACCTCTAAAAGGCACATCTAGAGTATTGTAGCTTTCATATGAGCCCTCACACGTCTATATCGGTTTACGTTGAGATAACGAAGTCCTGTTTACAGAGAAAAAAAACGGACGCCCATCTTTTTCCCCATAACGTTGATATAACGAAGTCCTGTTTACAGAGAAAAAAACAAACGGACTCCCATCTTTTTCAACATTGTGCGGTGTAGTGAGAATTCTTCGATTCCGAAGGTAGCGCTTCTCCATCTCCGAATGCAACTATTGCCATAAAGTTACGGGCATTGAATTCGGTTTGGAAGTACTAAATCTGTGTGTTATACATAGTCAAAGACAATCACAAAACTAATGTATATATTCAAAACAAGAGGTGGCATACCTTAACTTACCACTTCTACCAAAACGACCATTGCTTTTATAACAACTATACTAGGTATGCTGTATTCTGGGTCAATTTAGCTAAACTAATCAATTTCTGTCACAGTGGTACTCTGCCGGCTTGCATGAATGGTTTGACTTTGCGGGTTTTGACCATTTTACGAAATACGAAATTTACTTTTTGCAAAAATACAAATTTAAAGATACTGAAAATGCCTCATCATCTTTGTCAGAAGAGAGAAGCATGCACGGCTCGTCGTTTTATATGACCTGCTGCGTCGATGTGAATTGCTACCGAAAACGTCAAAAACTCAGAACCTTAGCGTTTTGGGGATAGACGAGAGAAGTCAAGTAAATCTATGATGGCGTTGTTTAACAGTAGCCGCAGCGTCTTAGCTACGGATGACGGCTACCGCCGATTGCTAGTTTAATTTTCAAGTCCGCTTCATGTCGAAATCCCTCGCTCCACCGAAACATTGTAGGCGCTAAGAACGTAAAGCGCATCAGCAACAATTTTAACATATTTGAGTGCACGGTGCATTTGTTGAACTGTGATTTCAGCACACAAATCTAGCTTTTCACAGAAATGCCAGATGCCCTTCGCGTATGCGACTTTTTAACGCAAGCGCCGTGGTCGAAACCCAAAAATTGTGATGCTTAATAATTCGCTACATCTTCTGCGTTCAAAAGCCAATTACGTCCGCTGTCGACACTACAAAGCCAGTGGAAAGAAAAATCGTTGGTGTCGGCAAGGATGTTAGAGCATTGTCTATAATCTTCTGCATTAGCAGGTTCACATTGTCATCTACATGACCGTTAACTTCTGCACAGCTTTCGCTGCTGCTGGACCTCCTTACAGTGACGCCATTGGACTCAATAAACTTCACGTTTTCTCCACCATGTTGCCGCACTTGGAGCTGAATAGCAGCTTGAAACCTTGCCCTTGACCAAAGACGGTGCATTGAAAAGATGTAAGCTGGCATGCTGAAAGATTTGGACTATACGCATCAAGGGCTGCAACAAATTGCCAACGTAGAATAGTGTCAACAAAAGCGGCGTTCGGTGTGTAGGCAGCGGAAGCGGTCGGCAGTCGTCTCGCTGGTTCGCGGATGTTCGAAATAAAGCTGCAACAGTGCCACATTAGCCGCGAGCGTCAACATGACGTCATGGCGAGGGAGCCACCGAATTAGCCGTATAATTAAGCTCACATGAATGTTGATGACTGTTGCAAGTTTGGCCATCCGCGTGATCATCTCAGCTGTGTGTACAGAGTACTGGTTCTTGAAATGAACAAAATAGGCCATTGGCATATGTGTATCTTTGAACGCAAGACTTCCACGGTGCTCGGCGCAGTGCATAGAAATGATGTCGTTGCTCAGGGTGCGTTGCAGCCGCACTGCAACGCCATTCTGTGCACCATTACACCAGCGCCATGTGAGGTGGATCCAGTTTCGACATGTCTGCATCGATCGACTCAGAGTAAGACAACGCCATCTAGGTGATATCTACGGAATAGAAAATTAGCAGTGACTTTTAACCGCTGTATTGGGGTGGTTCATTTTCGTGCGAGGTTCCGATAAGATGGCACGGCACCACTGCTAAGATGGCATGGCACCACTGCTATGTGAGCCTCAGTGGTCCAGAAATCGAAAACTGAAGTTAGTTGCATATAGGGTCATTTAACCCGCTGAGTCGATTGGAGTAATTGGATCAGGGTACCCTCGGAGTAATACTGCCATATGTGTCCTAATATTCCATAAATCGAAAAAATAGAAATTTTGAGATATATTTTTACCCTTTAGTTTTTCGGCACGGCTGTTCCACCTTTTCCTAAGTGGAGTGCCGCTATGGGTTCCCGGCTTGTAATTTTAATGACTGTCCGGCTTACTATCAGATACCGCAGTGCTATATAAAGTCTGTGTACAATGATTCCACATAGAAAAAACTTCACGAAACCAATTTTTGAAATCGAAAAACAGAGCTGGGAGAGGATGCGACAGATTCGGTGCTGACTTTTAACTTGTTCGATGATTTACTGAAGCGGAATTTGAAATCACAGTATTTAGTAATAATTGGCATTAGGCGTATTTTCGACGCTCGTAATCTGGCCTGTCCACAGCCCTCCGAAAAGTGGTATAAGGAACTTCGGGGTAAAATAAAAAGTGGGGGGATTAATTTTGCTTAAAAATACTAAATATATATTTTCATGCATTTTTACTACCGTGAAAGTATTTTCAAGCTAAAAACGACATTTTAGCATTTTTCAAGCTAAAAACGACATTTTAGCATTGTTAATAGTGGTAATTAATGTTTAAAAACAATTTGCAAACAAAAAACATAAATTTTAAGATATAAATTTTTTGGAATTAGTTGAACATGGGGGGTTTCGGCCGAGTGGGGGGACGGACATTAAAGTCTGAGTCGTGTAACATAATCGTTTCATGTTAGCTACAAGTATTGCCAATTTTCGTGGCAACGAATTTTACCACAGTATTACTGACCAAGAGTTGTAATACGAGGAAGAAATATAAAAGTTGATTTAAAACGCTGTTTGATTACAAAATTGTTCTGTACTTTTGGTTTTCAGATTGAAGATTTCGAAGAGGTTAAAAAGAAATTCGATCATATTAAAAAATTCAGAGTAAGTTTCAATTTTCGTTTTTGTTTCTCGAAATTCATATGATACCTTGTTATTGTTCCTGAATTATTGGTCAGAACTTTTTTGCATTGATATGTTTGCGAATTGCCGTTAATCAATCCTATGAGTTACTCGGTACTGTGATTGTGAACACTAAAGATTGTCTGCTTTGTAGTTTTCTGCTTACAACCGTAAGTGATATTACGAATAGTTGTTTTAGTGTTTTAGTCCCACTATCCGTTAACGGGGCTAAACGTTTTAAAGCAAAAAAATTTGTTTCATTTCAGTTTTTCTATCGTATATCACGTCTGTTGTGCGGTCGTGTGGCGCAGTGGTTATAGCGCAGTCCTCACTCACATGAGTTCGCGTGTTCGATCCCTCCAGTCTAATACGCATAATCTTGGGCAAGAGACCACAACCACTTTGCTACCGAATACCCACCTGTAAAATGGGTACATGCTTGCTCGAATGGTAAGCAAAGTTTTCATGTCGGAAATGGCATCCCTTCACGGCTTGTGCGTCGGCGACTCTGGCAGCCATTTCCGCGAAATGGGAGATCAGCACCCACACCCTAAGTATAATTTGGGGACTTTAGTTACCTTTTATCATGTGTGTTACGTCAACGACCAGGTTTATGTTTAGAAGTTAATGTGTAGTAGATAAGGATTAATGGCGTAATCAGAAGCCGAAGTCGTAAATTAAAAAACACGCCTGTTTTTAGCGCAGTTGTTGTAAATTGTTATCACCAAGAGTGCATCAGGGAACAGTATGACACTTCCATGCGCTCTAATGTTTACCCGTGTTATATAAGTTGGGCGTTTTTGGCTTTACCCTCTCACTTCTGGGGGTTATGCGCACGCCTGCTCACATTTTGTGGGGTATTGGTAGCTCCGATCTGACTCATTTTGTGGGGTGGGGATCGGACATGCAGCTGTGTTTCAAGCGTACACCGTTAAAACTGGTGTTCTAACCTGCAATACGGGGACTCTGCGCATGATGACGCCCCCTAAAGAAATGAAGGAGTAAGAGCTAAAAACGCCCGAGTCCACCAACACTGTATAACATTAGAGTGCAGGGAAGTGTCATAACTTTCTATAATGCGCTCTTGGTGATAGCAATTTACAATACGCGACACAAAAGTAAAAAGGTGTCAAGCGACATTATCACCAATTTTGGGATTATGACTTTATCTTATAGATGAGAACGAGGCGAATAATATGATCCAGTCAGCTAAGCGCCATCTTTGATATTATGCTAGTTATAATGGAAAACGTCATAGCACATTTTTACTCTAGTAAATTGGTTGAAAGTAAAAAGGAGCTATGCGAGATTCATTGTCGCTTGCACCATAAGTACAATTTTACTTCGTAACTGGACAAATAAGTAAAAAGGAGCTAAGCGGCAGGGCATGGCGTTTGGTTTTTTTATTTTAAGAGCAATCAAACTGTTTTGCATACAAACCCCATTCTTGTCACATAGCCTTTTCGGTGCTACTTAAAATAGTGAAATACCAGCGTATTGTTGGTCTTGGCAGATAGGTCTTGTGTCACATAATGTTATGTGTGTCCTAATGAGTCCATCCGTCTGGCTTTGACTGCACCAAAGCTGGTAACTACCCGGTCGGACGTTGACAATAGTCGTTGGAAGATGATAATCATTATAAGTGATGCTAAAATGAGCAGATAGCTCTTGTGTCACATAATGTTATGTGTGCCCTATTGAGTCCATCCGGCTGGCTTTGACTAGACCAAAGCTGGTAATTACCCGGTCGGACGTTGACAATAGTCATTGGATGATGATAATCATTATAACTGATGCTAAAATGAGCAGATAGGTCTTGTGTCACATAATGTTATGTGTGCCCTATTGAGTCCATCCGGCTGGCTTTGACTAGACCAAAGCTGGTAACTATCCGGTCGGGCAGTTGGCCTGGCATAATAGTTAGCTCGGCGGATGTTCAAGGCTCCTCAAGGTTGGAAACTAGCAACGGCTGAAACATTTCGTGGTTTCCTTCTCACAGCACGTCGTTTGTTGATCTTACCAACAAAAAAATCGAGTAGAATCTTTTGCTGATCCGAATACAACACGCTATTTTACCAAAAAGAAGGGACTAAAATCTGCGGTGCTGTCTGTTTCGGAATACGCACATTATTATGGTGGACGTTATACGCAATTGTTTTCAATTTTGAAACAGCTACTTGGCGATGACGATATTTACAGTACTCAGGTGTTCAATTCTGGTGACGACTCGACGTCTGACAGTAAACAAAACATTGTTAGTGGAAAGTTTAAAGTGCAAATGGTTAGCAGCTCAGAAACTAGCGACGACGGCTCTGATAGCTCAGCTGAGGATCCAACGTACGCTCAGCACAGTAAACGCAGCCGTTATTCCGATGTTACACCAGATATTGCTAAGCAGCTTGAAGCGCAGAACACTCAATCTATACCTGCCATTGTGCACCAAGTGATAGAACATATTGTCACGGTAGTTGAATTGGAAGGACGCGAATTCCGCTGGCGACGACGGATGCGCAATGTGAGTAAGAAGAAATTACGCCAAGAATTAACGAACAAAGGTTTGCATCACACAAACCGCCTAGGAGTACACATTCCAGCTAAATCATGTAAATGGGTATCTTGCAACTGTAAGAATTCCTGTTCGGACGTAAAAATGGAGCATCGTCGCGCCGTTTACAAAGCCTTCCGTGAGCGCGATCACGCGAGTCAACAGTCTTTCATAGTGAAACACGTCAACAAACGACTGGTAAAGCGTCACCGGACGAAGGATAACTCAGCCCAGAAGAAGTATAGATACGAGTACTACCTAACTGTCAACGGCAATGACAAAAAGGTATGTCAACAAGTTTTCTGCAACACTTTTGACATATCGAAAAATCGCGTACACAACTTGCTGAGTAAGCCTGAACTGAGCTTAGAATTGCTGCTTTAGATCGACGTGGAAAGCACAGATGTGGCTTTAAAACTAGCGACAAACGGCTCGAAGATGTCGAAGTTTCATCAAAGATTTGGCAAAACAACACTCACATTACGGTAGAGCGAAGTCCCAGCGTCAATATTTGCAGCCCGGCCTCAGTATACCGAAGTTGCATGCAGA
>JASANE010018863.1:0-27798 GCA_030248225.1 Trileptium ribeirensis
CAACTCCAGGTCACACGACTTAAAGACCCAGTATTGGGGGAGAAGAGAGAGCGGTCCGCTCGGGACGGACGCAGTCATTTGCACGCGAGAAGCAATTCAAACAAAAATTTGAGAATGGAACCCCTGACGCTAGCCCATAAATGCGAGCTTCAACTCTGAGATTTGTTTCCGTCTCAATGAAAATTCTATCGTCCAACCCAAAATGCAGACGGGTCTCAGGCCGTTTAGACACGGTAGAGCACCCCGTCACGCAATTTTAACAGTGTAACAACTATCGATGGGTCGATGCGGCCGCCCCCTAGGGAGCGACGTATCAGGACCTTCGTGCGTTGTTGTCCCCATATCTCACTTTTGCGAATCTATTATTCTAACCATGCAGGGGTATCCGAAGCGTTTTCTAACTTAAAACCATCACGACCGTTTTTGGTTCTCAAACTAAGAAATGCGTCGAGGGCGCGGCAGCGCGCGCCCTATCCGCGTTTGTAAATGACTGCGGACTTCCACTCAATTCAAAGGAGCAAAGAACCAAACTAAGGAAGGGGACGGAGTCAGCTGCAATGTATAGTCGAGTCGAACATTAAGGAAATTCAAGTGCTCGCACCCGTGAGTCGAGCGACGACCCTGAGAGAGAGGTACGAATCGATTGTCTCCCAAGCGTTTCTGCAAAGGAAAGCTTATAGGCGTGGACCCGTAAACCGTTTAGACACGGTGGGTTTCGACACAGCGCCACATTTTCATGTCAAATCATCAATTCGAAAATCCGTACAAAGCAAGCAAAGCTCGGGGGACGCGGCAGCGCCTCCCCTTTTTACGAGGACCCGCAATTTCAGTCGGACCCAGGCGCAAGCAAACTTCAGATCATGAACTTTCACTGAGAGTAGACTGCAGCTGACGTCCGGACGCAGTATAACGTACATCACATTTAGCAGAGTAAAGCGAGGTTGGCAGCAAAAGAGAACCAACCAAGGATAGCATAAAGCACTTTACCAGGGAAGTCAATAAACGGCCGTCAAGGAAAGTTCATCCTGGTATCCTGTCAGGCGGGTAAGACAGTCCACGAGGTATAAAGTCTAGGGATAATTGATTTGCATGCGACTCCCTCATGGGGTCGATCAGGATTCACATCACCCGTTTGGTATATAGGGTGCCCTGCGAGGCACCCGAGCAATTTGTTGTATATACGTTGTGTTGGCTATTCGGATGCAATATCTTGTGTTTGACATCAATAAAGTGTTAGAGTGTGAAGTTCTCAACCGGCGATATATTTCTCGTGTAATGATTATGTCAAGGCTCTAAATTATAGGCCATCGAAAGTGAACCTAAGGTCAAACTGCAATCCATAGGATCTCAACCGTACCTGAGTCAAGTAAAGCTTTCCTAGGTTTTCTCGAGAAAAAAGTACACGACCCGTCAAGGCAACGCCGCAGCGGCAAGTGGTAAATCCAACCTTAGGTCTAGTCTCAAGGTTCTCGTTTAGACTCGTTTTGGTAGTTGGTGCACGGCTCTACTCAAATTTACGCGCGCTAGACAAGAACCCTGGGGATTGAGCTCCAGGTGTTCCCTTAAGCTACTGGCCCGGCAAGAATCTTCTTGTGGAACCACCCAAGTTTATTGTCAGAATTAGGCTCTTGCGTACCCGACTAACACAAAGGAATTACGCCTCCCTTTAGGATTTATATAACATTGAGGGAAAGGCGAGTCAGCCTTATTACCTGTGACCAGGCTTAGGGGTTGACTCTCCCTCAGGGGGACCTTCATGCCACTAGATACGTGGGCCAGAATAGGGGCCAGGCCGAACACCCTGGTTAACCCGCCGGCAGCCTGCTAAGCTAAGCCCCCCCCAACACCAAAAACGGTTCTCTTTGGGTCATCGCATAGATCACCGGGGAGCCGTGGAAGCCGGGGTTGTCCGGGCACCGCTAAGAAAAATGGTGGTGCAGCTGGGATCCCTTAGGGCCAGAACTGGTCCTAGTACATAGATATATTTTCTGTGGACCAGTTACCAGCCGTTGCCCAACATGTTTTAGTACCACATTGCACGTACTTATTTAAAAATTCTTAATAACCCAAACAATGACAAGATCATAACTGATACATAAAGGGAAACATAAGACGGGAGAATAAAAACATAAAAAGGAAACCAAAATAATATAAAAAAAAATAAATAAACACATAAAACAACTACCACACGAAAAACTAAAACAAACAAAAATACAAAGAAACACACTACAAGACATACGAGACTACAAGATACCACCATATGTTGATATACCGTACTAACACTACCCCCTTTCCCCTTCCACAACTTGCCCACCTCCAGTACCCTACACTCAAATCAAACACACCTCACACCCCTGACTTCAAACCCTACTGCCACCGCACCCCCACCTACACCTACTTCTTCCTTCCGTATTGTGCAACCCTACCCTTTAATGCAATCCACCAACCTGTTGCAGTGCGTTTATTGAAATACTACATCTTTCCTACTTATCATTTGTTTATCTTTTCACTCCTAATGTACACGTTGACAAGACGGTATGCCTAGCGCCGCCAATAAAACTACAAAGATGCGATGTCTTTGACACCGTTGGATAATGACAACACCCCTAGCTAACTACCGTTTAAAATTTTATGAAAAATATGGTGTGTCTAAGATGCCACGTTGTCAAATGTGTGGCTGACTGTGTGGGGTATATTAAAATCGTTAAGAACATTAGCATTAAGTCGCCAGCATAGAGTAGTGATTTATCGGTGTGTATAAATACATAATGTACATACTTATAAAGATGTATGTAACAATTCGATTCATGATCAGGACAAACTTGATTCATCAAGAAATTAAACGCAAGCTTTCATGCGTGAGGCGATTCGATGTGCGAACAGACAGTTAAAACCAAAACTTAAGTAAATTTCAACAAAGTCAGAACGCCAAAGTATTCACTTTATTTAATTTCGAGACTTAAATGGAGTTCTGCGAAGTCGATCTCAAATTGAGTTGAAACGAACTGGCACTCAATTTCAATTAACTCAATCACACAATCAAAATTCAAACAGTGACGAAATTCATAAGTAAAATTAATTACCTAACGAATTATCAATTTTCAGTAAAAAACATTACAACTCATTTTAATTTTATTTTGCAAAACCCATCTTCAATCAAAGCATTCAAGTTCAGTGTTATTAGTTCTAAGTGGAGCGAATTTCAATTCGGCTTGAAGTATTTGGCATATCATACATATGCACACCTCTTATCGTAGTTCGCGCAGTGCGGAAATGTGTAAAAGAACAATTATTATTTTATGTGTAAATTGGGATAGAATACATTATGCAAAAGCAGAATTAAAATAACCTAAAACAAGTATTTTTACGCAAGAGTATGTACCTAAAGAATAAAATGTAAAAGAAATAATTATTATTTTACACACCAAAGTTATAAGCTCGAAATGTTAACCATTTTGATTTATTGTTTCGATGTGAAAACGTCGGCGGCTACATGTTTGGCGTAACTACGCTGTTTGATTGCATCAACCGTAAAACTGTAACTATTACAGGGACGGTACGAAAATGTATCTCCCATGATCTTGTGATTTCCATTTCGGTGATATTCGATTTTCAATGTGATATTTCCATTAAATTTCTATTTAGGGAGTGTCACCAATAAACTGTTAACGATGATTATTCATCGCACTTTTGCACTAAATGGTCTATGGTGAATCGTAGTTCACTACCTCGCACATAAACTGCCAGCCTGTTAAGTTATTGCTACAGATCGCCGTGGCCATATTCAGGCATAGATCCCAATTTCTACTGCTAGATACCAATCCGACTCTAGTTTCCACTAACAATCCATGAGGGTACAAGATATAAGTATACGGCTAGCAAAGCAGCCAAGATGTTGTTAGGCTATTGACTTTTTTCATTCGATTTGGCGAATTCTATGGTGACAATAAGCATTCCATGAAACAGAAGTGCATTCATGATCGGCTGACATAATTAATTACATAACGTAAATAAAATCGTCTGGAAATAACTACGGAATTTTTCAGTGTAAATGCCTGCCAAAAAAAGTTATGCTAGGTATCGAACAACAATCCATCGTAGAACGTCGAGATCAAATCTTCACCATCATGTTTAATGACAGAAATTCGATTCTAAATATCAAAGGAACACATGAGTAAATTTCAAAAAGGCGAACAAATTGTTCCAGTTTTTATGTACTGAGTAAAAATATTTTTATATGCATAAGGAAATTTCCGCGAAAACGTAAAAAATTTCTATTTCTATGGGAACTGGCTGGACTAAGCTACATTTATAATCGAGTTTCTAGACAACCGTTTGCGCAACAACTGCAGATCGCACAACATACTGGTTATTTCCTATCTAAGTTGAACATTACAACTATAATAGCGTTAACGCACAAACAGCGTGAGGTTCTGTTGCGATCAGTGGCGGCCCTTCTGTTATCGTGTTACATATTAAATGAGTCAAGTCAAAAGGCGAAATTAAATAGTACGTAGTTTCACAATATCAAAGTCATACATAAGCAATACGTTATAACAATGTTGATACCGATGCTATTTTTTATAGTTCGCGCGGATTGAAGGAACGTTTTTCATTTGGAAGCAAAAAGCGATTTCTTCGCTGTCTGAAACCCAAACAGGTGACATGTTGCCGTATAAAAATTATTGTAACACAGTCAATAATAAATTTAGCATGGCAGGGTAATAATCAGTGGCCAAATGACAATTTTTTGAGCACGCGGTTTATCTATAATACAAAAAGTTAAATTGTTGCGTTATTGAACTAGTTGATAAACACGTTGGTTTGTTTTGTTCTATTATAAATCAACTAAAACAATTTGGATACAGTTGACCGCTGGCGGATTCGCCGTTGATAGTTTGTTTCAAACAGAATTTTAACATTAATCCACTATAGTTCCAATGGTATCCATTGTTTTTGGAGAGCACTGCAAAATGTAACTATATTCTATATACGTAATAGTATTCTACTAACTTGGAAACTAAAAACGCTAAAAACACTAATATCGGATACATTAGAGAT
Organism: Trileptium ribeirensis; assembly: GCA_030248225.1. Taxonomy (NCBI): domain Eukaryota; kingdom Metazoa; phylum Nematoda; class Enoplea; order Enoplida; family Thoracostomopsidae; genus Trileptium; species Trileptium ribeirensis. Next base: position 5,062 of record JASANE010018863.1, read on the forward strand.
TTCCGCAGTTGGAATTAAGTTAGGCAATAATGTGAAATAAAAACCTCTGTATTATTTTACGCACAATTAGAAACTTAATACAAGCATATTATTATACTTTTAAATGGACCTTTGTGTATGTATTAAAGCTGACCAGATAGGGTAGCCAGTAAAATAGTTCAATACTTCTAAATACTAAGTAAGCTGGTAGTCATTTAGTGAACTTTCTTGCTTCGAAATAAAATCCTGAATTTGAGGGCAAAATAAAAATAGTAACATAAATAAAGGACTTTTCCTAAAGGTCTTTCTGTAAGTATTAGACCCGGCTGCATTGGTTACCCAGAGATGTAACCAACCAATAATTCTACTCAATTCGAAGCATGATAATAAAAAAATTAAAAACTACCGCTTCTTCTATATAAAAAACAAACGGCGATGAACATAATAAGCCCTACCCTATCAGGCTGTTTCGATAAACGAAGAGCTCCAATTTCATCCGCTTGCCGTGTGATTTGTTGATTCAAGTCCGCTAAGTGTTCCGTCATTGTCCCAAACTGGCTCTCATAACCGGTACGAACGGTTTCCAACTCTTCCTGTAATATAAAATAGCACAAAACCAAGTCTAGCTTATTAGGTTATAAAGGTAATGCACAATACGCAATCAATTACGTTTAAGCATTGGCTGCCATTAACATTACAATGTAGAAGAAAGAAAGTTCTTTTTAATGCTGCAACGAAACTGTAAAGCGGCAATGTTTTACATTGTGACAAAATTCATTATTTGCGGTTAGTGAAGGTAACATTATAAGTAATAATAACAATAATCACGTGTTATAATAGACCGGAAATGCCTGCTGAAGTTCGGAATAACAAACATATCGAACGAAATCGGACATAATTAAAAACCCGCTGAAACTTTCCAACACATATGTTGCAAATTCGAACAACTTCCGAACAAAGTTTAAAAAGACCCTGAAAGCCCACCAGCTGCAACCCAGAAATATCTCGGAGAACATTCAACAAGCTAGCTATGGTGGAAACCGTGCCCAGACGTTAACTAGTTGGTCACATCTTAACTATTTGCATTTTTATCGTATTTTCCGCAGGGTTACAGCCTAAATGTTAATTTTGTTGCATTATTGTTCATCTACTGAAACGCGAAGTCCACCATGCCGAGCTTCATTTCCAACAGGATTTAACCAATTATATTTTTGTTACAATCGTTTTTGTTATTATTTCTGAAGTCACCTCAAAATTCTGGGGTATACTAGGCAAGCGTCAAAATCTTGGAATAGCTTGTAAATACTAGGAATAACCTTGCGTAGGCCAACGTTGGAGTGCGGTTTCGCTCCTCTCAGTGTCTATATTTTCGGGTCTTTTCTTTCAGCCCCCCCCAACACGAATTTGAAATTCAAAATGGTCAATTTTGAAGATATAGAGCTGATAGCGGTATCAATCGATTCAGCTCGATGAGGCGGTTCAGAAAATACTCATTTTACTCACATCCCTGAAATTTTTTTTTTCGATTTTTGAGGTCCTAATGGCCCCCCTTGGGAACCCAAAATTTTTTTTCTTCAGAATATATGGTCATGTTGGTACCATTCGACTCGGCGTGATGAGAGAAATCTACTGGTATGTATTTTATTGAAATTTACGCCACCGTTAGAAAGTTATGGGAGCCCAATTAACCCTGAGGGGCTGCGTTATAATGCTAGAAACAAGAGCAGCTTATAGCGGGGGTTCGGAGCGCGGCAGCCCCCCGACTTATGCTTAGGCTTAGTGTATGGCTCATTATAAGGACCTTAGCTTAGGCTAAGACTAAGGCTTAGGCTTAGTATATCGAGAACGGCGTGGCCTGCATTTTATTTACGCCCTTCAGGGTTACTTGGACCCTCATAACGTTCTAACGGTGGCGTAGCTTTCCATAAAATACAAACCAGTACATTTCTCTCATCACGCCGACTCGAATGGTACCAAATATGGCCATATTCTGAAGAAAAAATTTTTGGGTTACCAAGGGGGACCATTGGGACCTCAAAAAATCGAAAAAAAATTTTTCAGGGATGTGGGTAAAATGAGTATTTTCTGAATCGCCTCATCGAGCTGAATCTATTAATACCAAAATCAGCTCCATATCATCAAAATTGACCAAATTCAGGCTGGGGGGCTAAAAAAAGACCCATATTTTCTTTAGTCCATGAATCTACCGTATGCCATAACAGTAACACAGTACAGTAGGAAAGCTTGGCAGTTAATATCAACGGAAAAATGTCTGGGTGTTTAACTACAAAATCCAAGATTTTAGACAGAGTAAAACAGCAATCGCTGTTTTCGGCGATTGGCCCAATAGCTCGCTGTCCACTATTGCCATAACTTGTGCGACGTTCTAATCCAATTATTCAAAATCATTCCAAACGAATCGCGGCTCAGTGTATTTATTACATAAATGCGATTGCTAAAAGAGCAACTTATTGACTATTGCAATGGGATTTTGTTCTGAGCTAGGATAGCGAGAGGGAACTATTTCGGATTTTTATTAACAAAACAAGAGATAAGTTCATATCCAAAGCTACGGTGTTGTACATTCATATTAATTCTGACCTCCCCACCCAGAGGGGCAATCGGGTATTTCGCGGTTCATCCCAGGTGAATTTTGGTTTCCATGCCAATAACCGGCACCCCAGGTATGTTGAGGTGATATCGAAAATGAACGTCCCAACTATAAAAACGGCTATAACAAAACTCAATACTACTGCTTGGATTTCGACCATTCATGGTAAAAAATGACGTGCGGCCTTCAGAAATATTTCCTTTATGTAAGCAATAAATATCAACGAAAATAATGCAATGCACGTTGTAAAGACATGAAAAACAGAATGAAATGCATTTATAACACCGGCCACGGGTTTCATCCCAGCTAACCTCGAGGAAATACCGTCAAGTATTTCTGGTTATACAGGTTGTAGATGATCCATAAAACTTTGGTGATGTAGACAGACCACATAATTTTCAATGCGAAACTGGAACAGTAAAACAATCGAAAGCCCAATTTTTTTAAATTTTTAGATTATTATGAAAAACCCACATAAAATTCCATATAATTACTCTGACAGGGTTTGCCACGACTCACTTTACTATGGTACTAACATTAGTTATATATTTTTGCACATTACATTGTACAATACTGTCACAAACAAAAATACGTGCATAAAAACGAACGTAAACACAAACAAAATTCATCATATTTTACAACGAAAACAATATTGTTTTTTGTTTTTTCGACGAATGCTTTTTCGTTCATTTATCAACAAACATAAACACAAACGAAGCTTGTATGGTTTGCTTATATACAAATATTGTTGCGTTCGTTTTTGTGTGCTTATTTCTGTCCGTGTACTATAGTTACAATTGGGATTGAGTGCACAAAAAATGGAACCCAAACGAAATCGAATAATATCGCAATTGATCGATTCTCGCTTAAATGAAAACTATCGAAATCGAACGAAACTTCCTTCGATTTTTAGCACTTAATTCTGATTGTAACTATAGTAGGTGGTTTACGAGTACGGGGCAGTTTATAGGTGACAAAGAGACGTTAGCCAAACCACTAAGAAAATTCCGTGTTTTCGGAAACCACTATGAAAAATTCCATGTTTTCGGATATTAAGGATACATCCACGCCAAACCTTCCAAGTGCCTAAACTAAGATAATCCTAGTTACAGTCGCAGCCAAAAATAATGCATGAGTAAACTTAAGTTGCGCCCCGTACCACCCCTTCTGTCATCAGCGATTGGTGATCGCTTGTTCAAGGTACACCATCGTCAACAAACAACACCATCCGTCAACAAACAAGAGAACATAAAATAGTGTTTTGGACGACAGATCCAAAACGTTAAGAAACCAAAAATTGCCCTGTTAACGATTATTTCTAAAACGTTAAGCAACCGAGTTATGCCCGCTTGGCATTTTACCAGGAAAATTTTTTGCTTTATTATCGAGCGAAAATTTCCCCGCTTAGTGTTTTAAAAGATGCACATCACATGAGAATTACACGTATTATCATTAATAAAACGAAAAGTGTTAGGGTACGAGAAAATGCGGAATGTGAGTTGCCCCGTCGAGCGTTGTGAAACGAATTCGTAGCCAAACAGCAAATGGGCTCATTGTGTTAGCGAGCAGAAAATACCCCATTTTGCAATCAGTTGCTTTGAGTTCGCGAAGGGAAATTTCTGAATTTAAAACTGGCTATTGCAATGACTGTTTTTTTCACTAACAGAGATTTGTACATAGTGTCAAAACAGGATGGTAGGGGCGCAGCTGAAGTTAACTCACGCATACAGCTTTGAAAAATTATCGAAATTTCCTTTAATGGCAATCGATCGGAATTTTGCTTAATCGGAAATAATGCAAACTGTATAAATTTGAAATATTTTTAATTGCGCTAATATCGAAATCGATGACAACTTCATTTCATACAAATCGATCAAAATTTCGTTTAAGCAAGATGGATCGATCATTTTGCATTTATTTCTGGCCGTGACTGTAAGTGTTTAGCTTGAAATGCGCATACCTTGTAAAGAGACATAGCAACACCACGTTCTTTCCGTGTAGATATGATAGATTAACTGTTTTATATCAGCTTACTTTAGTGTGTAAGCATCAGGCCTCTGGCGGTGGTGTGGACCCCTTTCCACATCCCCATGGTCGTGAAATTTTTCTCATGTACGACTCCGACACCCCCCCCCCCGCCATGTTTTAGTAAATCCACAATTATTAATGCGAGGGTAAAATACAAAGAGTGTGGTTTCATTTATAAGTTATTATTTTGAGTTATTATTTTTTATTACCTGCAACACGCCGTGTTTTATGTACATACCACCCTAGGACCTCTGGAATCCTGAACACATTGAAAAACATAAAACCCGATCGTCTCTAACCCATCCAAAACAACTGAAAATACACGAAGTATTGTGCTGGTTTCTAGATAACCAAACCATTGTTTTCAGCCAATAGAAAAACCCATATTTGAAATTCTTGATGCCATGCATGCAGTACATAACCAAACTGCTGAAGACATGCTATATTCTGGAAATAGGGTTCATCGACCCTAAACCCACTGAAAACCTCTGAAATGGCATGAAATGTTCGTGCTGGTCTATATAACCGAACCATAATAATTCAGCATGCCAAAACAATAAAGACAAGATCGTGTTGTACGCAATACGTAATAAAATGTTTAAAACTGGAAATCGGTACCGTCGACCATAAAACCCCTGAAACACCCTGAAAAGATATGATAAAGTCAAGTTGGACTCTGGATAACAAAGCCATAATATTCAACGCGTTCAATTTAATAGACACTCGTTCTATGGTAAAAACGCGCATTAACAAATCTAATTTTCAAAAATCCTATTCGAGATTCGAGACAAACCATCTTCGAGATAACAGCGGCTGAAAAAGTGGTCCCACAAAAAACAATCTTAATCAATGTTGCAGATCTCGATCAGCTGATTCATACTGTGTTTGTCGCGAACCATGTATCCGAGATATGGACTAAAAACACTGGTACTTCCATGGCCAGTTTTGGCAAAGAACCGTTAAAAATCTGCTTTTTTATTTTGAGACACATGATGTGGTGGGACTTGTTAGCATTCAACTAAAAGGCACATCCTTATGACTTTTGTTACAATTTTTTTTTGCAATAAATCTACTCGAAAAAGAGTTATGCGGGACAGAAACAGACAAAATATAAATTTGCACGATTTTCAATTTAACACCCTCATTGCAAACTCCGCCGCTCTGTTTCAATAAAGATTTGATACCTAAATTTATTAAGCTTACAATATTTAATGTTGAAATAATTAACATTAAGCTCTGGTGTTTACAGTTATATACAAATTTAAGTTCATAAAAGGCAAAAATTGTGATTGAAAACAATGTTATAATACAATTTTATAGGTAATTTTTAAAACTATACCTGTATTTTCACAGCATTTTGCTGAGTTGCGCGCATTTGTTGCTGTAGTTTAGCTTTTTGTCGCTGATACAATCGAATCGTGTTGATCAAGTTGGCGCACTAAAATGTAAAACGTAATGTTTGCACAGTTTAACTTCACTGTGTTGTAATTAGATTAAAGCCATCCACAAAACTTGACCAATCCTGAGAATTAATAAATTAACTTCGGTGTAAAGCCAGAAGCGATCGTTGTTCGTTTGATGTACTTCGTGAGCTGTTCGACATCTGCACATAGTGCTCAAATTGTTTGAACAATTAATAATGTAATGTGTTCTCCACACACATGTCGGTATGTTGTTTCAAGTATTTAATCTCTAAACTTATCAGAAGGCCAAGAGATGTGTTTAGAAACAAAGTTGACACCTTTTCAATACTACCAGACCTAATACTACTTCCTCTCACAAAGCCAATCGATTGTGCTCAAAAACAGTGTTTGCTTCAAATCTATAACTGCGATATTCCATGAATCGTATACATATAAATACATTAAACTGAAAAATTTACCTAGCTAGATTTACCAAATTTATGAAATGAAAACATCGATATGTCAGACACAGTAAAACACAGTCTGCCATGTTCACCACCCTCTTTTAACTTGATGAGCGATCTTGGTTTTTGAGTTTCCACAACATACTGTTCGTTAAACGCATGTCATGATCGACAAACTTGAATCGCCATACCTTATGTTTTAGCGTGCTGTCAAAAATATTCATTTAGCCGTTATGAAATTCCACTTAACATAGTCATGTTCACCATCCTATGTCAAGTTATGGGACGTTTGCATTCTTGGTTTGCCCCTAGCTATGTTCAGAGGAATTTTGGGAACGGGATAAATGAATATTTTTAACACGGTAAAACATTTCGAGATTCAACGTTGTCGAACATGGCATACGTTTGCCGATCAGTAAGATGTGGAAAGCCTACAAGCAAGAATGTAGTAGTGAATTTATTCCGACAGCTTGGTTTCAAGAACAGAAAGAACTTCGCAAAAATTTCTTGAATTGTTAGCGTAAGCAGTACCTCTAATTGATAGTACGAACTTTTCGCATCGGCCGACTGTAGATCCGCAACTACACTAGTGAGCCGGTTGGAGAAGTACATTTCCGAAAGCTCAACAGCGACTTTCTGCAATTCAGGATCCTCGTTATCTTCTCCCTTAAATGATAGACGAGCAGTTACGTGCACAAACTTATGCCACACGAAATGTCATGAAAATCAAAATTAAAACATGATTAAATTACCACCAACAAACAACCTACTACAATTTGAAGGTGTTGTAATTACAATATAATCACTATTATTTTGTATTCATATGTTTGCTGGAACTGCAAGCAACCCACCATTCAATTACCAACAGTGACTGTATCGTATCTTGTGTTCAATAGATTTGGCCGTATTGATATAGCAAATTGCATAGATGCTTGCCTCATTCGTTATAATTTTTTAATAACTGTTATAAATGAATAACATGTTTAGTTACCCAATCCTGTCCCAAATTAATACAAAACCCCCCTTAAACCCCGACGTTTCGACCGCCTGCTGATATGGTTAGAGATATGTCATGATTAAATTAAATTGCTTTTCCATACTTTGCAGAGATCATGAATAAACAGATATATCGCGTATAATTTTTATTACAATACCAATATAGGACACTGTAGTAAAAATTATCGTTTGCTGTCTCAGGAGCTTATCACTCACTTCGAACAATATGAGCAAACTCATGCCAAATGCAACGACGCAAAATAACTTAATCTACGCATAAATGCTATGTAGCTTTTATTCACAATTCTTCAGCACTTAGAGTAAAACTGTAAATTGTGTGTGACATAAACTACTGTGCACGGGTTTAAAAAAGCACGCTTTAGTGTAACATATAGATTTTAGCTTTGCCAGCCCATAAGTTGAGAATATAAATAATGGTAAGATAAAATAATACTAGAACGCCAAAATACCTACTGATTGAGAGACGTAGTTGTTCTTTGCATTATCTAACTTCACTTTGAGCAATTCAGTTTCAAGCATCCAATGCTCTTTTTCCTTTAAACAGTAGCAATAATCCATTTTAATACTACCAATACAATCTATAGTATTTGCTTTGTATATACGTACTTTGGCGAGAGCTTACAGATGTAGTGGTCTAGGTTAAAGGGTATCACTAAAACGTGGACCTCTGGTCCGTGTTAAGGCACACAGCCATTGGTCGAGTATATGTACACATATTGGTCAATCAAAGCCACACGTTCAAATTACAACACGAATCCAAGGGTTGTCACTGCCTACAGCACGTAAACCTTTCGAACAAGACTCAAACTATGACGACTAATGTGACTTAAGGTATGGCTTTTCAATTCGACGAAAATTTTAGCAGGGGGCATGACCCGCCCCTCCCCTGGTGCGAAACTGGGAGAGCTGTATTTTACCAGGAAGCGTAAACTGTCAAAAGTCGGTGGTTACGCATGACAGCCTGACAAAACATTTTTTCCATGTTAAAACTAAATTTCTGAAGAAACTCCATTCGACGTAGTAAAATTTGGGGTTAGGAATTCCTGATTTCGGAGCATGTGAATTTTACAAAAGATTCACATAAACGTTGTGGCTATGTAGAATGGTAGACAAACTTCAAATTAAATTATGAAATCACACGACACTGGATCTACTGTTAGTACTATCTGTGACAGTTGTTAGAAGTTCAAAAATTCATGACAACGTATGGATACTGTACCTTTTCAATTTCCAACAACTTGTTGTTCTTAGCTTCAATCTAAAATTATGAAAATAAGAAATTATTAAGATGTTTAAAAATTTAAAATCATTTCTCGAAATCAACTTGAGCCATAACCATGTAGCAATACAGCAATTGTAACAATCCGCCAATGAAATATCACCGCACCCACAGTGTCGCCGGCAGTTGGTCAATATAGCTATAGCAGGAACCTTTTTGAATAGGACCATCATTACGATTCATGTATAGGAACAATAAACACCGCAGTATTTATACTTTAAGAATAAATTCAAATTTAGCTACGCTATAAGCAAATTTAAATATATAATATAGCCATGAAATATTTAGATGTTTATTTCAAAGCTAAACCTACTGTTGAAGCAACTTTATCTCCTCGTTATCACACAGCATTTGTAACAATCCGCCAATGAAATATCACCGCACCCACCGTGTCGCCGGCAGTTGGTCAATATAGCTATAGCAGGAACCTTTTTGAATATGACCATCATTACGATTCATGCATAGGAACAATAAACACCGCAGTATTTATACTTTAAGAATAAATTCAAATTTAGCTACGCTATAATTAAATTTAAATATATAATATAGCCATGAAGTATTTAGATGTTTATTTCAAAGCTAAACCTGCTGTTGAAGCAACTTTATCCTCTCGTTATCACACAGCATGTGCGTTTGAACAATTTCGGAAAACGAATACGACGACACGCTTTTATTCAAGTTGTCGACATCGAACTATAACAGAATTTATCGAAAAATATTGCACTTAAAAGTTCTTGCTCCGGTAAGCTCTATCACCAAAGGTTCCGCACCTGGCACTCCACAGAAAGGGCAGGGATACAAGAGAAGTTCTGAGCGCCCCTATATTTCGGCGATTCCCATAAGTTATGCTGCAGGCAAATTTTGACCTCCCCAAGTCAACCCCCTAGACCTCAGGGATTTCGAGGTGACACCAAACAACGATTGTCCTAATAATAACGATTCTAACAAAACTCAATACTATTGCTTATATTTCGATAATCCATTACAAAATTCTAAGTGCAAAGAAGTACAGCTTGCAGCAATATAGGCATTTTCATTGCATATTACTACGTAAATAATAAATATGCGATAAGAACGATATATATGCTGTAAATGTACGAAACACGACAAAGTGAACTTACAAGACACCCACTTGACATCGCGGGCAAGGGGTTTCTTCAAACTAACCTGGGATAAATTATCCCAGGTATTTCCGGTTTCCCACAGTTCTAAGCTCCCAGGTAAAACTTTGGTGATGTGAGGTCACCGTAATAAGAGTTGGAGACTGACTTCTCGTGTTAGATCTTTGACACTGTTGTCCACCTTCGCCCCGATCGTTTGAACCTGATATAAACTTTAATCTTCGACGGCCGTAAGGCGTGTTTTCGATGAATTTTGGAATTTGATGCGTATTTTGAACCGTATAGTATAGTAATACTGGCACAAACACGTGCATAAAACAACAAATAATATGTCTTATCATGTAACGTGTATAAGTAAAATGTTGCGCTCGCCGCCTATTGATGCTCTAAAGATCTAGAACTGAACCCCTAGAGCCCCACTAAGCCTATCAAAGCACGAAAATCTCACAACTTTAACAAAGAATATTACTATCTTACAGTGTCAAACGAATGAATAATAAAATAATAGAAACTTATACAATGATGTTTTACAGTGCGTATATTCACAGACAGAGTTAACCGCACGAAAAAAGCTTTTGTGTGCGTGCGCGCTTAAACGCGTTTGCGTGTGTGTGCACGCGTTTTCGTGCATGTGCATTTAATCGAGTTTGCTTGTATGTGTGTTTTCAATTCTGGTCGTCCCTGCGCTTCAATTCAAACACCACACAAGCTACCAAGCGTCACAACCGCCTACCACAGTATGTGACAACCTCTGGTGAGCTAGTGTACGAACTAGCAGAGTCAAAAATCTCAATTTTATTATTCCCGCGATAGGGTGTTAGTAGCCGACAAATTGATTATTAAAATTCCTCACTAATGTTGCAAAGCTTATTAAGCTCTCCAGCACAATCATTCTGGTTAATATAAATGTAAATTGGGAAATTGTACTATACTAATGTATTTGTGATGGCGAAAAAATAATAAAACCAATTGTATAATTTGTTACAGGATGCCTGCGCTTTAGATCTGCCTTTTAAATTAGATTAATTAGATTTGCATTTTTTGGAGACATTCAGATTCCCTGATACAAAATTAAAATTAAATAACGTATTAAAATTGCGGCAAATTAATAATATATTAGTCATACGTTAGGTTAAAACAGGCTACCTAAAAGCTTTTTGCTAAGCTCCTCCATTTGCCTGTTGATGTTCTCCCACACTGTTGCGTTAACACAGATAGCTATTACAGGTTTCCTGATGGTTTTTCAAATTTTTGTTTATTTAAGAACATGAATACACAATGTGGAAAGCCTTAATTTTATTGCGCGCACTGTGCACACAATTTCGGCAACACCCCAGGATATAAAAGAAGGGTGACAGGACCGTAACTCGACATGAACAAAAACATATACTCATCTCATACATTATGGGACACATTTTTTGTTGTTATGAACGTTACACCACTGCGAAAATTTGGTAACAATATTCACACTGGATGGCACTAAGCTTCAAACGTAATTTGCTTAATCATGTAGCTTAACCATGATATTGCTCTGCACGAAACAAGGGCGTAGGCAATTTTGAAAGGGTGGTCCGGGGGTCGCGCTCATAAATATGAAGGTGAGATCAAGGAGAGCATGTCATTCAGTGATGCACATATCTACGAGCTAAACTTGCGTTTTCGGCCCCAAGCGCCGATTAATTATGCGAAATGCTGTCCCGCAAACATGTGTCATAAACAAAACTCGTGTTAAACATATATATGTTAAGTTTAAACCCTTCGAAAACTAGAGCCAGATGGGCGCCTTTCTTTAATTTGTTGTAGATCGCCCACTTGAAAAGTGGAGGGACAGAAAATTTGTACGCGTTATTTTGTATGTAGTCGGCGCTTGTTTACTTTGTTTACATTGAGTTAAGTAACTGTGACGCATAAATTTTCAAATTTGTCGATGCACAAAAAATATTTCCAGTAGAAGCCTTATCTCCCTCGACTTTTTAGCTGGACGATACAGTGCGTGAGAGGCTAGCCGTAGGACAATTTCGGAAATGATTTTCAGCCGGCATCATCCAAAAAAGTTTTGTATGGGGTTGAACCAAAAATATGATACAGATTCAATAGAGTAATGATGCTTCATTGTACGGTTCTCTCGCTGCGTTTCTTGTTGCAGGTAATCGGAGACACTGCTGAAGATCGATGCAACCGTGAATGGGGGTGAGCGACTGTTGAGGGAGTGCTAATTCCGTCTTCAGTCGCATCACTTCTATCAATTCCATTCAGGGAACTTAAATTAATATATCCGAGATATAAAATTGTGAATTACTCATCATCGAAATCGCTCATCATCAACGTCTACAACATCTACATCCCGAATCTACATTCGTCACTTGTCATCGAAATTATTCAGCATCAGGCTCATCCTGAATCCACATAGGCTCATCCGCTAATCCCACATCTTCAACAACATTAATGACTAGTAACACGTAAACGTGGGTGACGGAGGCATGGTGGTTAACAATCGGCCGAGTCATTCAAAAGTTATAACACACTTAATAATTTTTCACTCATTTTTAAGAGACTTTGCTTAATTTTAAGAGAATTTATAAAGGTAAGTAGATCACTCGTATACAGTCTTTTAGAAAACGTGAAGGTACATGTTATTTCAATAAATGACCGAGTTATCAAGAACGGTTGTCGAGATATGATGTAACTTAGGTTTCCCTAAGTCAAGTTTTAAGAGAATTTGCTTAATTTTTTAAGGAAAGAGATGAAATACGTCAATCAGATATATACAGCTGTTTAGAAAACGTGAAAATACATTTTATGTAAAAAAAATCGCCGAAATAGCACGAACGGCTGTCGAGATGCGGTGAAAAAGCTGAAAAAATGGCAAAAATCCCTAAGTTTGAGCAACATTTGCTTAATTTTGAGTACAAAGCAATTTTCGTAGAAAAAAGTGCTCAATGAAAGGGCACTCCGCAAGAGAATATGCAACACGAAGAAAAAAAAATTTCTAAAATCGGCCCAGGCGTTCAACCTGCAGACCTGTCTGTGACAAACAAAAAAAAAGTCACAGAGAAAATTGAAATTTTGCGTCTAGTATATTGATATACTAGTAACACGTAAACGTGGGTGACGGAGGCATGGTGGTTAACAATCGGCCGAGTCATTCAAAAGTTATAACACACTTAATAATTTTTCACTCATTTTTAAGAGACTTTGCTTAATTTTAAGAGAATTTATAAAGGTAAGTAGATCACTCGCATACAGTCTTTTAGAAAACGTGAAGGTACATGTTATGTCAAAAAATGACCGAGATAGCACGAACGGTTGTCGAGATATGATGAACTTAGGTTTCCCTAAGCCAATTTTAAGAGAATTTGCTTAATTTTTAAGGAAAGAGATGAAATACGTCAATCAGCTATATACAGCTGTTTAGAAAACGTGAAAATACATTTTATGTAAAAAAATCGCCGAAATAGCACGAACGGTTGTCGAGATGCGGTGAAAAAGCTGAAAAAATGACAAAAATCCCTAAGTTTGAGCAACATTTGCTTAATTTTGAGTACAAAGCAATTTTCGTAGAAAAAAGTGCTCACTGAAAGGGCACTCCGCAAGAGAATATGCAACACGAAGAAAAAAAATTTCTAAAATCGGCCCAGGCGTTCAACCTGCAGACCTGTCTGTGACAAACAAAAAAAAAGTCACAGAGAAAATTGAAATTTTGCGTCTAGTATATTGATATATATAAAGTTAAATGTACGCCTCCGGCTGCGACTCGCCACCTTCGGTGGCTCGTCTTGCCTCCGTCAATAAAAAGTTAAATGTACGCCTCCGGCTGCGACTCACCACCTTCGGTGGCTCGTCTTGCCTCCGTCAACTAGTAACACGTAAACGTGGGTGACGGAGGCATGGTGGTTAACAACGGCGTGAATACTGCATACAGCTTGTGGAATTTCTAACATTTTTGGTAACAATAATAAGAGGAAGACATGAAAACGTCTAGTTATTTATACAGTAGAATGACAATACATCTATCAAGTTGTACCCATCAATGAAATTTAGTCCAAATCGGCCGAGTCATTCAAAAGTTATAACACACTTAATAATTTTTCACTCATTTTTAAGAGACTTTGCTTAATTTTAAGAGAATTTATAAAGGTAAGTAGATCACTCGTATACAGTCTTTTAGAAAACGTGAAGGTACATGTTATGTCAAAAATGACCGAGATAGCACGAACGGTTGTCGAGATATGATGAACTTAGGTGTCCCTAAATCAATTTTAAGAGAATTTGCTTAATTTTTAAGGAAAGAGATGAAATACGTCAATCAGCTATATACAGCTGTTTAGAAAACGTGAAAATACATTTTATGTAAAAAAATCGCCGAAATAGCACGAACGGTTGTCGAGATGCGGTGAAAAAGCTGAAAAAATGGCAAAAATCCCTAAGTTTGAGCAACATTTGCTTAATTTTGAGTACAAAGCAATTTTCGTAGAAAAAAGTGCTCAATGAAAGGGCATTCCGCAAGAGAATATGCAACACGAAGAAAAAAAAATTTCTAAAATCGGCCCAGGCGTTCAACCTGCACACCTGTCTGTGACAAACAAAAAAAAGTCACAGAGAAAATTGAAATTTTGCGTCTAGTATAATATTGATATATATAAAGTTAAATGTACGCCTCCGGCTGCGACTCGCCAACATCGGTGGCTCGTGGTGCCGCCGTGAACTAGTAACACGTAAACGTGGGTGACGGAGGCATGGTGGTTAACAACGGCGTGAATAGTGCATACAGCTTGTGGAATTTCTAACATTTTTGGTAACAATAATAAGAGGAAGACATGAAAACGTCTAGTTATTTATACAGTAGAATGACAATACATCTATCAAGTTGTACCCATCAATGAAATTTAGTCCAAATCGGCCGAGTCATTCAAAAGTTATAACACACTTAATAATTTTTCACTCATTTTTAAGAGACTTTGCTTAATTTTAAGAGAATTTATAAAGGTAAGTAGATCACTCGTATACAGTCTTTTAGAAAACGTGAAGGTACATGTTATGTTAAAAAATGACCGAGATAGCACGAACGGTTGTCGATACATGATGAACTTAGGTTTTCCTAAGTCAATTTTAAGAGAATTTGCTTAATTTTTAAGGAAAGAGATGAAATACGTCAATCAGCTATATACAGCTGTTTAGAAAACGTGAAAATACATTTTATGTAAAAAAATCGCCGAAATAGCACGAACGGTTGTCGAGATGCGGTGAAAAAGCTGAAAAATGGCAAAAATCCCTAAGTTTGAGCAACATTTGCTTAATTTTGAGTACAAAGCAATTTTCGTAGAAAAAAGTGCTCAATGAAAGGGCACTCCGCAAGAGAATATGCAACACGAAGAAAAAAAAAATTTCTAAAATCGGCCCAGGCGTTCAACCTGCAGACCTGTCTGTGACAAACAAAAAAAAGTCACAGAGAAAATTGAAATTTTGCGTCTAGTATATTGATATATACTAGTAACACGTAAACGTGGGTGACGGAGGCATGGTGGTTAACAACGGCGTGAATAGTGCATACAGCTTGTGGAATTTCTAACATTTTTGGTAACAATAATAAGAGGAAGACATGAAAACGTCTAGTTATTTATACAGTAGAATGACAACCCCCCCCCCCCCTACATCTATCAAGTTGTACCCATCAATGAAATTTAGTCCAAATCGGCCGAGTCATTCAAAAGTTATAACACACTTAATAATTTTTCACTCATTTTTAAGAGACTTTGCTTAATTTTAAGAGAATTTATAAAGGTAAGTAGATCACTCGTATACAGTCTTTTAGAAAACGTGAAGGTACATGTTATGTCAAAAAATGACCGAGATAGCACGAACGGTTGTCGAGATATGATGAACTTAGGTTTCCCTAAGTCAATTTTAAGAGAATTTGCTTAATTTTTAAGGAAAGAGATGAAATACGTCAATCAGCTATATACAGCTGTTTAGAAAACGTGAAAATACATTTTATGTAAAAAAATCGCCGAAATAGCACGAACGGTTGTCGAGATGCGGTGAAAAAGCTGAAAAAATGGCAAAAATCCCTAAGTTTGAGCAACATTTGCTTAATTTTGAGTACAAAGCAATTTTCGTAGAAAAAAGTGCTCAATGAAAGGGCACTCCGCAAGAGAATATGCAACACGAAGAAAAAAAAATTTCTAAAATCGGCCCAGGCGTTCAACCTGCAGACCTGTCTGTGACAAACAAAAAAAAGTCACAGAGAAAATTGAAATTTTGCGTCTAGTATATTGATATATATAAAGTTAAATGTACGCCTCCGGCTGCGACTCGCCACCTTCGGTGGCTCGTCTTGCCTCCGTCAATAAAAAGTTAAATGTACGCCTCCGGCTGCGACTCACCACCTTCGGTGGCTCGTCTTGCCTCCGTCAACTAGTAACACGTAAACGTGGGTGACGGAGGCATGGTGGTTAACAACGGCGTGAATAGTGCATACAGCTTGTGGAATTTCTAACATTTTTGGTAACAATAATAAGAGGAAGACATGAAAACGTCTAGTTATTTATACAGTAGAATGACAATACATCTATCAAGTTGTACCCATCAATGAAATTTAGTCCAAATCGGCCGAGTCATTCAAAAGTTATAACACACTTAATAATTTTTCACTCATTTTTAAGAGACTTTGCTTAATTTTAAGAGAATTTATAAAGGTAAGTAGATCACTCGTATACAGTCTTTTAGAAAACGTGAAGGTACATGTTATGTCAAAAAATGACCGAGATAGCACGAACGGTTGTCGATACATGATGAACTTAGGTTTTCCTAAGTCAATTTTAAGAGAATTTGCTTAATTTTTAAGGAAAGAGATGAAATACGTCAATCAGCTATATACAGCTGTTTGGAAAACGTGAAAATACATTTTATGTAAAAAAATCGCCGAAATAGCACGAACGGTTGTCGAGATGCGGTGAAAAAGCTGAAAAAATGGCAAAAATCCCTAAGTTTGAGCAACATTTGCTTAATTTTGAGTACAAAGCAATTTTCGTAGAAAAAAGTGCTCAATGAAAGGGCACTCCGCAAGAGAATATGCAACACGAAGAAAAAAAAATTTCTAAAATTGGCCCAGGCGTTCAACCTGCAGACCTGTCTGTGACAAACAAAAAAAAAGTCACAGAGAAAATTGAAATTTTGCGTCTAGTATATTGATATACTAGTAACACGTAAACGTGGGTGACGGAGGCATGGTGGTTAACAATCGGCCGAGTCATTCAAAAGTTATAACACACTTAATAATTTTTCACTCATTTTTAAGAGACTTTGCTTAATTTTAAGAGAATTTATAAAGGTAAGTAGATCACTCGCATACAGTCTTTTAGAAAACGTGAAGGTACATGTTATGTCAAAAAATGACCGAGATAGCACGAACGGTTGTCGAGATATGATGAACTTAGGTTTCCCTAAGTCAATTTTAAGAGAATTTGCTTAATTTTTAAGGAAAGAGATGAAATACGTCAATCAGCTATATACAGCTGTTTAGAAAACGTGAAAATACATTTTATGTAAAAAAATCGCCGAAATAGCACGAACGGTTGTCGAGATGCGGTGAAAAAGCTGAAAAAATGACAAAAATCCCTAAGTTTGAGCAACATTTGCTTAATTTTGAGTACAAAGCAATTTTCGTAGAAAAAAGTGCTCACTGAAAGGGCACTCCGCAAGAGAATATGCAACACGAAGAAAAAAAAATTTCTAAAATCGGCCCAGGCGTTCAACCTGCAGACCTGTCTGTGACAAACAAAAAAAGTCACAGAGAAAATTGAAATTTTGCGTCTAGTATATTTGATATATATAAATAAACCCTCGCCCCCAGTAACACGTAAACGTGGGTGACGGAGGCATGGTGGTTAACAACGGCGTGAATAGTGCATACAGCTTGTGGAATTTCTAACATTTTTGGTAACAATAATAAGAGGAAGACATGAAAACGTCTAGTTATTTATACAGTAGAATGACAATACATTTATCAAGTTGTACCAATCAATGAAATTTAGTCCAAATCGGCCGAGTCATTCAAAAGTTATAACACACTTAATAATTTTTCACTCATTTTTAAGAGACTTTGCTTAATTTTAAGAGAATTTATAAAGGTAAGTAGATCACTCATATACAGTCTTTTAGAAAACGTGAAGGTACATGTTATGTTAAAAAATGACCGAGATAGCACGAACGGTTGTCGATACATGATGAACTTAGGTTTTCCTAAGTCAATTTTAAGAGAATTTGCTTAATTTTTAAGGAAAGAGATGAAATACGTCAATCAGCTATATACAGCTGTTTAGAAAACGTGAAAATACATTTTATGTAAAAAAATCGCCGAAATAGCACGAACGGTTGTCGAGATGCGGTGAAAAAGCTGAAAAAATGACAAAAATCCCTAAGTTTGAGCAACATTTGCTTAATTTTGAGTACAAAGCAATTTTCGTAGAAAAAAGTGCTCAATGAAAGGGCACTCCGCAAGAGAATATGCAACACGAAGAAAAAAAAATTTCTAAAATCGGCCCAGGCGTTCAACCTGCACACCTGTCTGTGACAAACAAAAAAAAGTCACAGAGAAAATTGAAATTTTGCGTCTAGTATAATATTGATATATATAAAGTTAAATGTACGCCTCCGGCTGCGACTCGCCACCTTCGGTGGCTCGTCTTGCCTCCGTCAACTAGTAACACGTAAACGTGGGTGACGGAGGCATGGTGGTTAACAACGGCGTGAATAGTGCATACAGCTTGTGGAATTTCTAACATTTTTGGTAACAATAATAAGAGGAAGACATGAAAACGTCTAGTTATTTATACAGTAGAATGACAATACATCTATCAAGTTGTACCCATCAATGAAATTTAGTCCAAATCGGCCGAGTCATTCAAAAGTTATAACACACTTAATAATTTTTCACTCATTTTTAAGAGACTTTGCTTAATTTTAAGAGAATTTATAAAGGTAAGTAGATCACTCGTATACAGTCTTTTAGAAAACGTGAAGGTACATGTTATGTTAAAAAATGACCGAGATAGCACGAACGGTTGTCGATACATGATGAACTTAGGTTTTCCTAAGTCAATTTTAAGAGAATTTGCTTAATTTTTAAGGAAAGAGATGAAATACGTCAATCAGCTATATACAGCTGTTTGGAAAACGTGAAAATACATTTTATGTAAAAAAAATCGCCGAAATAGCACGAACGGTTGTCGAGATGCGGTGAAAAAGCTGAAAAAATGGCAAAAATCCCTAAGTTTGAGCAACATTTGCTTAATTTTGAGTACAAAGCAATTTTCGTAGAAAAAAGTGCTCAATGAAAGGGCACTCCGCAAGAGAATATGCAACACGAAGAAAAAAAAATTTCTAAAATTGGCCCAGGCGTTCAACCTGCAGACCTGTCTGTGACAAACAAAAAAAAAGTCACAGAGAAAATTGAAATTTTGCGTCTAGTATATTGATATACTAGTAACACGTAAACGTGGGTGACGGAGGCATGGTGGTTAACAATCGGCAGTTATTTACGACCTTTTACCTATAAATTAGAAAGTCGAATTTGGAGTCATTCAAAAGTTATAACACACTTAATAATTTTTCACTCATTTTTAAGAGACTTTGCTTAATTTTAGAGAATTTATAAAGGTAAGTAGATCACTCGCATACAGTCTTTTAGAAAACGTGAAGGTACATGTTATGTCAAAAAATGACCGAGATAGCACGAACGGTTGTCGAGATATGATGAACTTAGGTTTCCCTAAGTCAATTTTAAGAGAATTTGCTTAATTTTTAAGGAAAGAGATGAAATACGTCAATCAGCTATATACAGCTGTTTAGAAAACGTGAAAATACATTTTATGTAAAAAAATCGCCGAAATAGCACGAACGGTTGTCGAGGAGCGGTGCAAAAGCTGAAAAAATGACAAAAATCCCGAAGTTTGAGCAACATTTGCTTAATTTTGAGTACAAAGCAATTTTCGTAGAAAAAAGTGCTCACTGAAAGGGCACTCCGCAAGAGAATATGCAACACGAAGAAAAAAAAATTTCTAAAATCGGCCCAGGCGTTCAACCTGCAGACCTGTCTGTGACAAACAAAAAAAAGTCACAGAGAAAATTGAAATTTTGCGTCTTAGTATATTGATATATATAAGTTAAATGTACCCTCCGGCTGCGCTCGCCACCTTCGGTGGCTCGTTCTTTGCCTCGTCAATAAAAAGTTAAATGTACGCCTCCGGCTGCGACTCACCACCTTCGTGGCTCGTCTTGCCTCGTCACTAGTAACACGTAAACGTGGGTGACGGAGGCATGGTGTTTAACAACGGCGTGAATAGTGCATACAGCTTGTGGAATTTCTAACATTTTTGGTAACAATAATAAGAGGAAGACATGAAAACGTCTAGGTATTTATACAGTAGAATGACAATACATCTATCAAGTTGTACCCATCAATGAAATTTAGTCCAAATCGGCCGAGTCATTCAAAAGTTATAACACACTTAATAATTTTTCACTCATTTTTAAGAGACTTTGCTTAATTTTAAGAGAATTTATAAAGGTAAGTAGATCACTCGTATACAGTCTTTTAGAAAACGTGAAGGTACATGTTATGTCAAAAATGACCGAGATAGCACGAACGGTTGTCGAGATATGATGAACTTAGGTTTCCCTAAATCAATTTTAAGAGAATTTGCTTAATTTTTAAGGAAAGAGATGAAATACGTCAATCAGCTATATACAGCTGTTTAGAAAACGTGAAAATACATTTTATGTAAAAAATCGCCGAAATAGCACGAACGGTTGCCGAGATGCGGTGAAAAAGCTGAAAAAATGGCAAAAATCCCTAAGTTTGAGCAACATTTGCTTAATTTTGAGTACAAAGCAATTTTCGTAGAAAAAAGTGCTCAATGAAAGGGCATTCCGCAAGAGAATATGCAACACGAAGAAAAAAAAATTTCTAAAATCGGCCCAGGCGTTCAACCTGCACACCTGTCTGTGACAAACAAAAAAAAGTCACAGAGAAAATTGAAATTTTGCGTCTAGTATAATATTGATATATATAAAGTTAAATGTACGCCTCCGGCTGCGACTCGCCACCTTCGGTGGCTCGTCTTGCCTCCGTCAACTAGTAACACGTAAACGTGGGTGACGGAGGCATGGTGGTTAACAACGGCGTGAATAGTGCATACAGCTTGTGGAATTTCTAACATTTTTGGTAACAATAATAAGAGGAAGACATGAAAACGTCTAGTTATTTATACAGTAGAATGACAATACATCTATCAAGTTGTACCCATCAATGAAATTTAGTCCAAATCGGCCGAGTCATTCAAAAGTTATAACACACTTAATAATTTTTCACTCATTTTTAAGAGACTTTGCTTAATTTTAAGAGAATTTATAAAGGTAAGTAGATCACTCGTATACAGTCTTTTATAAAACGTGAAGGTACATGTTATGTTAAAAAATGACCGAGATAGCACGAACGGTTGTCGATACATGATGAACTTAGGTTTTCCTAAGTCAATTTTAAGAGAATTTGCTTAATTTTTAAGGAAAGAGATGAAATACGTCAATCAGCTATATACAGCTGTTTAAAAAACGTGAAAATACATTTTATGTAAAAAAATCGCCGAAATAGCACGAACGGTTGTCGAGATGCGGTGAAAAAGCTGAAAAAATGACAAAAATCCCTAAGTTTGAGCAACATTTGCTTAATTTTGAGTACAAAGCAATTTTCGTAGAAAAAAGTGCTCACTGAAAGGGCACTCCGCAAGAGAATATGCAACACGAAGAAAAAAAAATTTCTAAAATCGGCCCAGGCGTTCAACCTGCACACCTGTCTGTGACAAACAAAAAAAAGTCACAGAGAAAATTGAAATTTTGCGTCTAGTATAATATTGATATATATAAAGTTAAATGTACGCCTCCGGCTGCGACTCGCCACCTTCGGTGGCTCGTCTTGCCTCCGTCAACTAGTAACACGTAAACGTGGGTGACGGAGGCATGGTGGTTAACAACGGCGTGAATAGTGCATACAGCTTGTGGAATTTCTAACATTTTTGGTAACAATAATAAGAGGAAGACATGAAAACGTCTAGTTATTTATACAGTAGAATGACAATACATCTATCAAGTTGTACCCATCAATGAAATTTAGTCCAAATCGGCCGAGTCATTCAAAAGTTATAACACACTTAATAATTTTTCACTCATTTTTAAGAGACTTTGCTTAATTTTAAGAGAATTTATAAAGGTAAGTAGATCACTCGTATACAGTCTTTTAGAAAACGTGAAGGTACATGTTATGTTAAAAAATGACCGAGATAGCACGAACGGTTGTCGATACATGATGAACTTAGGTTTTCCTAAGTCAATTTTAAGAGAATTTGCTTAATTTTTAAGGAAAGAGATGAAATACGTCAATCAGCTATATACAGCTGTTTAGAAAACGTGAAAATACATTTTATGTAAAAAAATCGCCGAAATAGCACGAACGGTTGTCGAGATGCGGTGAAAAAGCCGAAAAAATGGCAAAAATCCCTAAGTTTGAGCAACATTTGCTTAATTTTGAGTACAAAGCAATTTTCGTAGAAAAAAGTGCTCAATGAAAGGGCACTCCGCAAGAGAATATGCAACACGAAGAAAAAAAATTTCTAAAATCGGGCCAGGCGTTCAACCTGCAGACCTGTCTGTGACAAACAAAAAAAAGTCACAGAGAAAATTGAAATTTTGCGTCTAGTATATTGATATATATAAAGTTAAATGTACGCCTCCGGCTGCGACTCGCCACCTTCGGTGGCTCGTCTTGCCTCCGTCAATAAAG
>JASANE010018864.1:0-51295 GCA_030248225.1 Trileptium ribeirensis
TCTACCAATACGATGTATAAGCATGCATGGTTTACAATACTTGCATCTACATAGAACTGTGCACGATAGTAGATCATAGCTGACCAAACTTCGTCGGGTTAGGGGGTAGATGGCTTCGGCGAAAGGCGTTGGGCGGAGTTGAAAACCAGGATGGTAATCAGAAAAATTCCCCGTCTCATAGTTTTGCAGATCGAAAGTGAGTATGCAAAAGTATATAAGGTTCGCTATCGATAGGTAACCTTACAAAAAGGAAATATAGGAAAGATTTTTGCACTTAAATGTGTTCCTAATTTAAAAAAATTAACCACTAATGAAATTCCATTTATGTTACTGAAAGCTTATTATCCAACAGCTTGGCTTGCATTGTCACCTATAAATACAATATACCCCATCCGTTTTCTCGAACCGCCCTCTTAAACCCATCCGCGGTTTTTCGCAACCAAATTTACATACATTTACACTTTAATCATAATCTTGGACCATAGATTTTCCGCTCACCTCTGTTCTCGGATCACAGAATTCAGACCCCATGAGTCGTAATAATGAAGATCGTTGCAGCAATGATGACTATCATGAGAACCCATTATTTTATTAAATGTCCTGGAATTGAACATGAATTTCTTTTTATGTTTAAATTGGTCGCGCTTTACAAACACAACTTATAAAAATATCGGTGCATTAAAGTAATATGCGTCTATTTTCGTTCGGGCTAACTTTGTAGTATTAAATCAGTTCTCACAATCATGTGTGCTTCATTGACATTAAAAGTCGCTAACGTAAAAAGTAATCTCGATAACATACACGAAACATTTTGCTTTAGGTAATTCACGTTGGGCAACATATGTTACCCAGGCGATCATACAAAACTTGGCGGAGGCACAAAAGCAGGTAGATAATTGTTGACTTCACGCTGTGACACAATAGGAGGTTTTCCTTTTTATATGCCTCGATGGGTCAACTTTACAGTGCTCGTCGCGAGTGGAGGCGAACATGTACAGTTACGAAGGAGTCAGTAAATCCTCTATGTTAAAAATTCAATTTTACCGTTCATGCAGACTTGAGAAAAAGTTGTGAAATAAAATTGTTCAATTTGACGATGTATTTTGAAGTAACCAGATTAGAGGCTTTCATCTCTAAAAATTTTGCACTCTGTCGAGTTGTATTATTAAAGTTGCTGCGCTTCGAACTTTGTGCTCCGAAACGAAAATTAGGAGCCTTATAACTCAAATAGACCAACTAACATAGCATTGGCTACCAATGAAACAATGTCAGATAAGTAATTAAAAATTTCAGCATGATTAAACAAGTTTGGTTGTACGTGCAAGACAATATCTGGCCTACGTCACCTTTATAGGAATCGTATTTTATATGGTTAGAAAAAGGACAGCTTAGTATACGGTTCGCGAATTGGTAGCCACACAGACTCAGGGTTAGACTAATTTAAGACTTACATAAAATGTGAAGCTTAGGCTGGGTGTATCGAGAACGACACACAATACATTTCCTTAACGTCTCTGTTGCATTGGCCCAAAATTTCATAATTGTCAAGATCCATTTTACTTGTAACATTTAACAACTAGTTCGCCGACTGGTGTTAAAAATTCGTACCTCATAAACTACAAGACATTGGTGGTACTTACAAATATATGTCTTGTCCGTGCATAGTGTTACTATCTTTGTCCTGTACGAAAACTTTCGGTGTTCACACCACAAACGCCGTTTCATTTCAATAAAATCTATGTAGTTAAACGCTGCTAAAAATTTGCTCAAAAAACGACTTCTGTAGTAATGCAACTGTCAGTAAGTATGCGGTAGTATACATCACCCTTGCGGCCCGATAATAAGTTGAGTAAGTGCTACGGTCAAAACTTCAAGGCTCTAGCGACAAACAATATATAGTAAGCGGTTTGTCCACGTAGATTTCATCATTTAATTACGAGTGAAGCACTTGCGACAACATTATAGTGTGTACTCGGGAATGTGTCGACTGCTGCAAAATCTATGCCAGAATGAGATGGAGAATGGGAGCAAAACGTAAACACGCCTTAAAAGCGAAGGAATGGCTGTCTTTTTTACAAGCGAGAAAATGTCAACAGTCTTAAGCGTAGATTATCCATCAAGAATCTCGCATACCGCTACCATATCGAGGCTAGATTTAGTTAACAGGCCGAACACCGTGACTTGTTCACTTGCGGCCTGCGAAGACAACAAGTCCACTATGTCTGAAATCTGTCCGCGTTTGGAGTTAGGGTTGCAGGGATCATGCAGGCACTGTGTGCAAGTGTAACGGTAAAACTGGCTTGTAGGTCCAGTATAAAACGCCATTGGCAATTAAAAGCACAAATTACACAC
Source organism: Trileptium ribeirensis (assembly GCA_030248225.1). NCBI lineage: Eukaryota > Metazoa > Nematoda > Enoplea > Enoplida > Thoracostomopsidae > Trileptium > Trileptium ribeirensis. The sequence goes on from JASANE010018864.1 coordinate 2,353, forward strand.
GTAAGAAAGGATAAATTTTTTGAGTAGTTCTAGAAAAAAAGAAGAAATACTGTAACAATACTTATTTTTCATTATGGCTCTGGAATTATGTATGACATATAGGTGGTGCAGCCACTATGAAAGATAGCTTTATTATTCGTCAGTGTAAGCATTGTAGCTTTAATCGCTGATGGCAACAAATGCCTCTGAGAACGCACTTTGCATATTACAAACTAGCCTTCATAATTTATTGTGATCATTTCATTGATAAACTGCGCTTCATATCATTATACATTGTACAACCCTGGACACAATAATGAAATACTAAGGAAGTAAAAAGTTAACGCGTGACTAAAATGTTTTGATAATTATAGTCAAATTACATTTCCCATCTAATTAACAAACAGTGTTCTCTTTAACGTCTGCCACTAAATTTTGTAAACTAAAAATCTACATTTCGTCAATAGCTTACATAATGTTGTATAAACAGGTCATTGTCATGAATTGTAAAATTTTGTAATGTAATTTTGGCCCGAGTCCATAACGGTCCCTTTTAATGAAGAGCCTCGGAAATCCTGAGGAGGTTCGTGATAGGCTTTAAGTAGCACATGATATCACGTAGAGCCTAATGTTAATTATATTCCGTTCAGGGCTAATTATGTGCCTCTATGGACCCGAACGTTGCACCTTCTACGTGCACGGTGATATGCTAACCATTCCATATGGGGTCCGTTTCAGGCTATTGATAATTTATAACTATTTGTATACCGTCAAATTGTTATGTAAGTCATATTTTTGCTTTGAGTTTAAAAAGAAGTGATGAGGTAATGATGCCCTGAAGTATCTGGTAAAAATTAACCGACTCCTATTTCAGTAATTATTCATCGCTCAAGCAAATATTCATGAAACGTGATTCATGAATTCTCATATCTCATTCCTTAAACACTGAACACTAAAAATTTTTTCTAGTTTTTACTTGATTTTATCTTTATTTTCCCTCCAATGTTTGCGAAATGTTTCTGCGCACCTTCCGCGTCTGTGGATGATTGTACGGAGCCTACGGGGGGATCAACGCTCGACGCGAGGACAATCCGAGCTTCAGGCTGGGGCATAGCCACCGGGGGGGACCGGGAGGCCGTGTCCCCCAACGAACATTGGTGCCCCCCAAAAAAATTATGAACAATGTACAGTACCATGGTTCGCCGAATTGTAACATGCGCCGTTTTTGTCAAGAATATGGATTCTCAACTTTAATCGAATTTCAACAAACTTCTCTTTATCATAGGGACACGGCAGTGTCTCTATTATGTTTTATGCCAATATTGATGCATTTTTGTGGAAGTATTTTTGGAAATGTTTAAAAATTACTGCTTTGTTTCGTTTTGACATAAGACTTTTCAAGGAGCCTAGTTTGTTTCTTTTCGGAAATAGCGCATCCCTATTATTTGCTTTCAGCATTTCGTCCAAGCCGGTACAATATTTAGTGCAGAAATTTGTACGTCAAAATTTATTACGTTTATGTAGGTCCATTTTTGAGTTACGATACTAAAGTTGCGCACTATTCTCTATCATCCACTTTGGCGGGTATCATGCACAACTTGTTAATAGTACATGCCGATCTATGGGCTCCTCGTTTAAAACGAACGGGCTATGACGGATGCGTTCGTTAGGCTAGATCAATGTTGCATATACCAAATAGCGTAATTCTGTGGTGCACACTGTTCTATATCATGCCACCCTGTACGTGTCCCCCAAACTAATTCAGTGCCACCCCTTGCAGAAATTCCTAGCGACGTCCCTGGCTTCAGGGTATACCTAATCACCTTTCCACATATGACCGTGTACAAAAATAGCCATTTGGCAGGAGCACTTTACAAAAACATGCATGTTCAGGGGAAAAATATTGTTAAAGCAGCTTCATTCGAACGGTACTAAAGCATATTTCGCTGCGACGACTATTAACTTTTTGAAACAATGACCATAATTTGTTGCGTCAGAGTATTAAGTAGACCGCGTTGCAGCAAGGTATTTCCTTAAAGATTTTGTTTGCAGTGATACAGTTAAATATGGATACAAGATCACTCTATCTGCAACATCCAGTTGCCGACGGTAAACCATTTACACCCAGACTTTCAAAACAAATTAAACAAAGCCAATTTTACCTCCTTTTCACAATTGTATACACATTAGCAGTAACTAAGCCATAATTTTAACTTTGGTAAAACCAAAACTTCATTCATCTAAAACGTTAACTTTGCTGCAAGAATTATCAACGGGAGTTATGTTACAGCGTTAGTGCATATCTCATATGAAGAGCTGTGCTTAACGTAAGGCTACAGCTTAGGCTTAGTATATGGAGAGTGGAATGGCATGCATTACACTTACGCCATTCAGGGTTACCTTGGCCAACATTTCGAACCGCTTATGAAAGAACATTTGTAACCTCTCTTAAAGTATGAGATTCTACTAAATACAGAAAGTCATTAAACAAACTTTATCGTCGTCATCCAGTTGAAATTGTAAACCCGAAATAAATTCTATTATTTTACTCTATTCTTATTCCAATTTTATTAAATATAATATCAGGCACCGGAGAACTGGGTGCAGTGGTAAAGCTGCCCGTCCCTCCCAGACATCAAGTTGGGGGCTTTCGATCTGCCAATCCCAAGATTTCCCCAAATTTTTGTCCATTTACGAAAATTTTCCGCGCGAGTGGGGTGACTCAATGTGTATTTAAGACAGGGTCTGTCCCTTAGGGGAAACTCCCTTACCAGGGATGGTCTATATTTCATAAACGTCTTTATCTTATCTTGCCCCAAGACATGTTTCGCCTAAGCTTTACCCTCAAATGTATTTTATTATATAAAATATATTTCAATGTCAATGTGTCGATTTTATATTTTGACAATAATGTACGCAGGAGGTGCTTTAGCTAGTGTAGGGAACGGCCATAAAAGCCGGCGGCCGGCAATGCGGCCATCCGCTATTCAAACCGACCGGTATTCTGACTAGCCGGTGTACCGAGTACTAACACAGTTCATCACTAGTGTTAGGAACCGACCGAAATACCATAATATTCGCTAGCTGGTAATGGGATCGGGGGAAATCCGACTGACCGGTATTCTGACCTGCTGGTGCATCGAGCAAGAGGAGATATCCTCTGCTTATGCTACTACGACTACAATGTTTGAATTATTATGCAGAAATATTACTTCCTTTTACACTTTTGAACGATAGTTTTTAACCAAGTTTCTGTGATGCTTGCAGTTTGTGTATATTTTTCTGTTTTCTGCTAAGTTATAGGTGTCTTGATGTTATTATACTATGACATAATAATTAATTAATGTGCGATAAATAGAATAGCATTTATATAGTTAAAGTCTACAATGCGAAACGTAATTTTGTCTCATTACATGTGAAATTTGAGAGGTTACTTTAATATAATGAACATTAGGTCTTTGCGCACGCAAATATGTATTGAGCACTAAGCTGTGTTGAACTGTCCCACTATGGATATATTAGGATACATTTAAACGCAGACCCCCTGATGTCCACCTTCCAACTGAAAAAGGCTCTAGTCTTGCACAATGTTATGCAACAAAAAATGCAAATAACCTAGCGTAGAGCTTTATCTAATTTTTGCTTATGTCGTAAACATCAGAGGGCGCCAGGTAGATATGGTTGCTATAGGTTTCGTTCTAAAATGTAAACTATTTCTAGAGGCTGCCTCGAATAGATTAAATATTTGTTATACCGCAATATGAACTGCTTCATAAAGGGCATTGCGGTTTTACACATAACTACGAAGTGGATAAATGCAATTTCGTGCACAATAAGCACCGAAAAATTTCGATATTTTAAAAATATCACAGAAAAATTTTGCAAATCAATCCTGGGGAGCTCCGCCGGCCGCATACCAGCTGGAGAGTCGCTGGCCGGTCGTTTTTCCGGCCGGTCGTTTTTGTCCGAGCGGACAGAGGCTCTAAATGTCTACACATACACGTTTGTAAAGCTTTTAGAGTTGAGGTTTAACATACATACGTTCGTTGTACGGATAAAATTCAGCAGAACCGTCATACTCACGGTTGGCGCCTTGATATCTGCCGTCTAAATTTTTTTCTACGAAAACAACATACAAGTTGGCAGTTTTTTTGTAAAATAAAACTGGCTAAAATTTGGCGTTAAAACTACATGAAGATTTACCTTTATTGTGTTATAGTGTTATACACCTAAATCGATATTTATTATTGTTTTAACTTATTATTATTATATTGTTAAAAGAAATATTAACGCTTGTCGATACGGTAAACATCTACTGCTCGTTACAAACTTATTCTTTTTTCTTTTGATTAATTACTTCATGAAACGCCCTGTAACGACGTAACTTATCATTTTCAGTTTTTTTACTTCTACAGTTATAACTGGAAACACGGTGTTTTTAAGGAAGGTTTGATCCTGTGATCAAAAACTGTGGTTAGACAAGGAAATAAGAATGTAATATATTCGTTTCTGAGCTCTAAATGGTTGTGTGTCTATTTGCAAATATATTATAAGGTTGTGTTAAATTATTGTGCAATACAAATTTCAGACAACAAAAGTAATTGTGTAAAAATACAATATAAATATAAATTTTAAAATTTCAGAACGATCACTTAGTTTCGTAATTAACTTTTGCGCATGCTAAACATTTGGCAGCAAGTAAAGATTGACTTTGCTGCCGAAATCAATACCGACTGTTCTTGTCACCATTAGTTGTTCATAAGTCAGCACACATGCAGAAGCACGGGTTTAGTGGGTTGCCTCCTGAGGTCTCTCAGACCCTACCCCAAGGCCCTGCTTTAACCCCCTGCCCCCGCTAGCGCCGAACTCCTATGTTTTTCGCGATTGTTGTGACTGTACTGCTGCGCATATATATAATTCCTTTATACTACTGGACGCTTTTGTTACTGACAATGTTATTATTGTTGCTATATCATGCCAGCGATATCTCGTGCAGTCGGAGAATATTTACGGTTTTTAGCTAGGGATATTTTGAAATATATGTCAGTTTTAAGCTTTATGCTTATTAATTTTTTAGTTTTCTCAACCAATATGGCAGTAGCTTTTTAGGAAACGCTTCGTAGTATGCTTGTACTGCTGCAGTAGTAATTTAAATCAATTAGTTTAGAAACTGTCATTCACAACAATTATCGAAAGCCGGCGAAATTCTGAAGCGGGTATTTCCGAGTCAGTGGGAACAATATCTCTAGTTTTCGATGTGAACATTATCTTGGTTAATATATATTTGCATACACATTACACATATCTTAACCCAATTGCATTCTGGTACCTGCTTGAGGGAAGCGAAGAAATTATACGTTCAGTAATAAAATATAAAATAGTTATATTGGTGAATATATTGTCTCCGGACGTTAAATCACAGTCTCAAATCAAACAATGGCAACAAATCCGCGTCAAGTTACAAACAAGCCGGTCACACAATCGCATGCGAACCGCAATACACGAACAGTTACCCAAAAGCAACGCTCAACACAGTCTTTGCGGCGCCAATCAACGACATCACAGAACACATCATTTACACCTCAGGCGACGGATCATTACGCTGAGTGTAATCGTGAAGGTGGCAGTGACTGCTTCGAGGGCGACCTCTGTGGACATTGATAGACAAAAACGATGTCCACCGTTACGAAATTCCTCACGTACTAGTTGTCTGTACAAACTGTCTAGACTTTGCGCGCAACCACCGTCTAAGTCGCCAATCACAACAGCCTGAAACAGTGCAACATCACACAGCCGCAGAATCCCATTGATTACAAAAATTGGAAGCCCAAATTGAATCTCTTACGACTGCTATCGACAAACTTGCCGCATCAGCAGCTGAATCGGCCTTGTCCGTCAACGTCCTGAAAGAATCGTATCAATCATCGTTATCTTCAGATTCGTTGTCAGCGAACGAAACTAGCGGCGCATCCACGGACCCGCAATCATGGGCTCAAATTGTTCAACAAAACACTAGATCTGGCGGGCGTGTTGTGCACTCCACGCAGCCGTCCGATGACGAAGATGCTAGACGTCGCAGATGCATTGTTATTAAAGGTCTACCAGAAAGAGGATACGACATGGCAGACGCTAGCAACATCTGCATAAAGCTTGATTCGTCCGTCCAGATCCAGGAAGTTTTTCGGCTTGGCGTTTACGATCAATCGTCCAGCAACCGAAGAACAAATCATGGACCCCGACTCTAGAAAGTACGGCTATCCTCCTCAACTGTTGCTCGATCAATCCTGCAGAACGCACGAAAACTTAAGGACTACGACGGGTTAGAGAAAATATTTATCCGCAGGTCAATGACAGACAGGAAACTGAAAGAGCAAACTGCGCTCCGACGCAAAGCATACGAACTTAATTCAGCGCAACGCGAAAATATGCAGAACACCACTCACTACGCGGTTGTCAAAGAAAAACTGGTTGTCTTTAAAAACTGTACAAGAAACGACGCGGGTCGGCTAGTAGGTGGCACACATAATAACATAAACTACGATTTTATTGATGTTAGTGGAAAGATTACGGTCCAGGTGAACTTTTAATCGGGACAGTGCCAGACCCACCAATTCCAAAGCTGACAACATGTATATACTTTGATGCGGAAGCCTTTGCAACAAACTTTCAGATTTGGGCGTTATGCTTGCATCGACATCTCACTCAGTAATTGCAGTTTCTGAAACTTGGTTACATGATCGCATCCCAGACGGCTTGCTTTCTTGTTCAGAGTACAGTGTCTTTAGAAAGGACAGAGCTTCACGCGGAGGCGGAGTTGCAATCTTTGTTTCTAAGTATCTCAAGTGTGCTCCGGTGCTAAATTTCCCCGAACGATTTCACGTTGCAGAAGGTATAGCAGTGGACATATTTCTATCCGTGAAAACTCGAGTAGTGTGCATATACTGCCCACCCATCTGCACTTCCGAACAAAACGCTTTGCTGTACTCATTCATATCTCATGCATGTAATATTTCATGGCCTGTCGTTGTAGTGGGAGACTTTAACCTCCCCGACATTGATTGGTGTAGAAATATAGTACCTGTTGTAGCACCCGAATACGAATTATTTTATAATATGGTTCTCGAATATAGTCTCACTCAGTTAGTAAATTTTCCTACACGCGGAACAAAGACACTTGATCTACTTCTTACGAACTCCCCGCGGCATGTCGCGCGCGTAGAATGTTCCGAGAATTTCGCAAATACAGATCATTACTCTATTGATTTCATGATTGCCACCGCCGCAAATCCAATTAAACTCCGCTCAAAGAGAACTTTCGACTTTAAAAATTCGAACTTTAAAAGTCTGAATCACTTTTTTATTTCAATTGCTTGGGACTCATTATTACACTCTGTCATCAATGTAAATGATAAATGGTTGATGTTTTATAATATAATGTTATACGCATGTGATCTATATGTACTCAAACGAGTCATGCCATACTGGAAAAACAAAACTTGCCCAAATTATATCAAAAAACTCCGCCGTAGTAAATTAGTGCTGTGGAAATTAGGTAAACAATCAGGAGACATGTCAGAAAACAGAAGGGCTGCCAAGAATTACAGCCAAGCCGTTAGGAAATTAAGAGTAAGGGAAGAAAAAGATATCTTAGATTCTGGAAACCAAATGCTTTGTACAGTTACGTAAAAACGCGTAGCTCAACAGCGACTGGCATAAGTGCAGTGAAATTGCCAAGTGGAGAAATTGCTACGGACGATCTAACTAGTTCGGAAATCCTAGCTAACGCTTTTCAATGCATCTATTCAATCTCCGACAACACTTTTCCAACGTTTACAAATAACATCACTCATCAGTTGACGTGGGTGCCGTTTACGCCTTACGATGTTCAATTATGTGTAACAGAGTTAAGGTCTAAACATAGCCATGCACCAGACACCTTCACGCAATTCTTTTTGCGCAAAGTGAAAGACGCAATAAGTATTCCACTCGCGCACATTTTCGAGCAGTTCTTTGTGACTGGTTGCGTACCCAATATGTGGCGATGCGCCGATGTGATCGGAATATATAAAAAAGGAGACCCCACGGACCCATTAAATTACCGTCCGGTGTCGTTGGTACCAAACTGCTGCAAAATCATGGAACGGATCATTAGTAAGTGCTTGCTAAATCACGTCAAAACATCAAATATTTTATCCCCAAAATCAACATGCATTTATCGCTAAACGGTCCCCTAGCACTCAACTAATAGAGAGTGCCTGGGACTGGGCAAACGATATAGATAAAAATCATTCCGTAGACGTGGCTTATATCGATTTTGCGAAGGCGTTCGACACTGTTTCCTACACGAAACTCGTGTATAAGCTCTCTTGTCTTGGAATATCTGGTAAATGTTTAGATTGGTTAAACAGCTTTTTATCAAACAGGAAATTTCGGATTAAAATGAACACCAGCTATTCCAACTACAAATCCGTTCTATCCGGTGTTCCTCAAGGCAGTGTCCTTGGACCAACATTATTCACGTTATATATTAATGATTTAATTGATTATGTTAAAATATGCTCTAACGTTAACGTAAAGTTGTTTGCCGATGATGTTAAATTATACATAACGATCCCAGAAGAAAATAGCCAACTTGCTAAAACTAATATGTAAAATGCACTAAACAGAATTTCGGAGTGGTCTGAAAAATGGCAACTTACGATTTCGGTTTCAAAATGTCAAATTTTGCACATAGGGCGTAAAAACCCACATTTCTGATATACTCTATTAGGAAACACTATACCGCATAACGAAATCTGCCGCGATCTCGGAGAATCCATCACTAAAGACTTAAAATTCAAGCATTATTGCAGAGATATAGTGAGCAAAGCATACCGAATATCTAATATATTTTTCCGATGTTTCTTAACGTCTGATATAGAAGTACTTCGTCGTGCATATGCTACATATGTTCGGCCAATACTGGAATGCGCGTCTCCCGTTTGGTCACCCGTGTATTCAGAGGATATCGATGTCATAGAACGTGTCCAACGCTACTACACAAAGCGTTTATATGATCGTTGCGCGCTGTCTGCAGCGCAGTACAATGAAAGACTAATATTTCTTGGTCTAGAACCACTCAAGCTAAGAAGACTACATCTCGACCTTATTGCAATTTTCAAATTTATCAACAATGAATACGATTCAATTTTAAAACTATCCCCTATTACCGAAACGCGAACCCGTGGTCACAATTGCAGAATATATAAACCTGCGTTCAGAACCAACGTACTGCACCATATATTTCCAATGCGGGTAATAAAATATTGGAATGCCTTACCATCAACAATAGACGGAATACCTTTAGTTACGGCTTCGAGTTCAAAAGAGTTTAAAACACTACTAGGTAAAATAGATTTTGCAAATAATTTGAAATACGATAGAAAATTATAGTTGATAAATGGTGGCACTGTCCCATATCACGTTATTTATGGCTATCCTAGTAAATACTGAGTTATAAATATATATCACGACCTGGCCAGTAAAATCAAAATGTAGGATTTTTGCTCAGTATTACTCAATCAGGTTGATATAACATCTTTTAAATTAATGCAGATATATAGGCAGATGTAAGAGGCGAGGTCATACTCCCGTTTCGTTATTCATTTCCTTGTGTGAATTTTCTACCTTATTATAAACATGTGTGGCAATGTTCTGTGAACGCTAGTAAGCATGCTGTGCGGACGACGCTTAATGAATTCTCATTCTCGAGTCGTATGAAAGCGTTTCAGAAGCAGAACACTGCAGTAAATGTACAGCCTCGTATGTACCATAGGAATTGAATAAATTTGTATTTGTATATACAGAGGCGTTGCAACACGAGTGGGGGCGCCCTCTCTTTCCCACATGTTACTGGCAATGTGAAAAATTAACAGATGGGATCATTAAGTAAACAATCGGCCCCATCCACTTTTTTGACGTCTCTCTCCACGTCTGAACACATTGCGACACTTATGGTATTCATTCACTGCAGACATTCACAGTAACTTCTAGTACTGAATAGAAATTATTACATTCCTTATTATTTAGTATACTAGTTTTATTAAAACCATACAATTGAATATTTTCGCTAGCACTAAAGAATTAAAAAAATTCCAAAAAACAAATTTTTATTCATAAGAATACCTTCGTTAGTATTAAGGAAATAGTACGGATATATTTAATGCTATTGTAATTCAGGAAATAGTTTGCTTGGTTTCCAAGTATAACATACAGGTGCAGTTAGGGCGATGAGTAGGTTTACCCAAAAGGAGCAGATATCCCCACTCAAGCCTATCTATGCTTCCTGACGACTCCGCATCCCGCTGCACACCAAACGAGAAAAATAGGGTGAAAATTGGCGAAAGATTAGCAAAATTAAGTAAAATTAAGATATTTCATTTCATTTCTTACAGTTTGGTTTGTGTACATTGCGATGATTTGCACAAACATAAAATAAGCACAATTGCCGACTGTGATCTCATAAAATGGAACGAACTTACTCGCTTTCTATTATCCGACCGGCTCTGCTAAAGCCAGATCTTGCAGTGGTACACTGAAGGTCATTTTCTAGCGTCTAACGCATCGTTTGTACAATGATGTTGCCAATGATCGCTATTTATCATGTTGCTAGCTCGTAATGTAAGTCATTTTCAGTTTAATATTTTTATATTGCGTTATAATGTGTGAAATATCATGCAATATGATCACATTTGTATTATCAAGTAACTCATCATATATCACATCATCTTATTTTTCTTGCTACATTCTGTAATTTTTAACCGCCAAAGCACAGCAAAGATTGAGAAAATACACACATTTTGTATAATTCCATGTTCACATTAAAATTGGCCACCATGTGGAAGTTTAGTGCCTGTATGGCTTATGGTACTCAGCAGGATAATATTGTACAAAATAAATAACGGTGCCACCGATGCAATATGAGAATATGCTAGGTGCCTTCGTGCCTTCGAGACCCAATAGTTTTAAATAATTCAAAAAGGCGCGAAATTTAATATTGTGAATTTTCAAATAATACAATCAACGTCGAAGTATCCTGTAAACCCTGCCATTAACCGTGTTTTTGTAGTGTCAGGCCAAATCTTTAGCTATATGACATGTTTATAACGCGAAAACAGCAAACAAAATCTTTCCCGGGGACTGTTGAGGTTGCATAACGGGGATTTGATTGTGCTTGTGACCCCATACAGAAATGTTGACGGTGTGCTATACATAAAATAAAATTATTTAAAACATAATGGTGGTAGAGTCAAGCTCAACAGGGTTTCGTTTCCCCACCGACTTCGCGATGTCCATTCCCAGCGTTGTGGTTTCGCTAGATAGTATATAGCGAAGGGCGGAGCAATCTCGTTAATCCGAGCGACCGAAGCGACCGGAGTTTCTACTGAGAGTGCTAGGGGAAGAAGATTGCGAACGTCAGTTTTTGCACGTTTCTGTCACGCATAACTCATATTTGGATGAATGGATTTCAACAAATTTTTTATTCGATAACACAAATGATGATGATGTTCCCTTTAGTTGAACGCAACAGCTGTGACACCACCTTCGGGGTCAAAATGAAAAAAATGCGTTTGCAATCCTTTAAAATGTCATAGATTGAGCTCCATTTAATTTAATACAAGCACAAGTAGTTAGGCGCGAGTCCACCTTAGGTGCACATGGCTTGGTTGTTCTTTTGTCAAGTCAGTTGAGGATCGTAAAAGCGCTGACCGCGAACAAATCATGATTTTCCCTTATGTACGCATACACGATTTTCGGTGCAGCAACGCGTAGGCGCTCTTCGCGGTTACTATTTTTAGATTTAGCATCGCATTTTGTTGACCGCGTACAAGTTAAATCGCGTTTACCAATCGGTTTTTGTCGTATGCTATAAAGTACAAATAGACAATGGACATTGCTGCCCGATTCAAAATGTCAGTTGATTACCGCGGACAAACGTGCGAAATGAAAAAATGTGCTCGAACTCAAATCTCATTTGCGGAGCAGAGCACATGATCACGTTGATAAGAATGCGAATACGAATGGCAAAAATGTGAAGGCGAATTTTCAGTAACTCAAGATTTTTTCCACATTTATCAAGCTTTTCCTGAATAATTGCCAATTTACGACAAATTTTCCTCATTCTTCTATTTTTTGCAAATTGTCCCTATTTTTTAATAATTTTTGACGTATGTTTGCCAAGCTGTGGTAATAATTTGCTTTCGGCGGGAGGAAGGTAAGCTACCACCGGGGGGGGGGGAAGAAAGTAAATATAAGGATTAACTCCATTGAGGACACAATGCATCAACGGCAATCGTTACGCAGAATTGTCTACAGCTCAGGAAACTCAGCACTTGCACCATAGCTATAGTAATATGAACATTATCAGTAATCATAATCAGTAATCACAGTGCATGTTGTTTATATCAGTTTATCCTAGCTACTCGATGCGTTACTGCGTTTTTGTATTATTAAATGCATTTCCGGCATAAAAATAGATGAAGTGAATAGAACATATAACATTGTATTCGGTTTAAAACCCGAAATTGTATATATTGCGTACTACGCTGTATCGGCTCAGTTTTGATATCGACAGCCATTGATTGGTGGTCTATATTTCTATGCTTGTAATCGTAATTACATAAACTCTTGCATTTGCAGTGCACTCGTTACGCTGCATTTTATTATTGCAATGTAACTTCTGTAGGCACTCGCGTCTTTTTTAAATTGCAAGATAGAAATTATGAATAAACTTTTTTCACGCCAATTGATTAATTCATTTAGCTATATATGGTGTAGAAGACATATTATTTCGGTTCTTTTCCATTATACCCCAGCCCGCGTTTGCCCAAAAATGGTCAGATTCCGGAAATTTTGGTATGTTTGTGATCCTAGAGACCTCCCCTGCTCATGTAAACCAAAAAACAAATTTTTAAAATTTTAAATTTTTTTCGATTTTTTCAGGTTCCGAGGCGAGAAACTTTTTTCATAAAAATTGGATTTTCCCCACGATTCGACGCTGCTTGACTAGACTAGTTAAGTCGAATGGTGTTATTTTCAACGAAACCCGGTAAACGGATCCTATGTTATGGCCAAAAACTATCGGAGGCTGAGAGGCTCAGCAAATGATTAGTTTTTGGCCATAACTTAGGATGCGGTTAGCTGATCCCGCCAAATAGAACACCATTCGACTCAGCTCGTCAAGCCGCGTCGAAGCGTGGGTAAAAATCCTATCTTTAAGAAAAAAATATTTTTGAGTTCCCTTGGGACTTGATAAAATCGAAAAAAATTTAAATATTCGTTTTTTTGGTTTAAATGATTAGGGTAGGTCTCAAAGATCACAAAAATACCAAAATTTCCGAAATCTGACCATTTTTGGGCAAACGCGGGCTGGAGGGGGATAATGTAAGAGAACCATTATTTCTATTCGGTATCCGACACACCGTCAAAGTGCCTTAGCTAGGGTGCGTCTCACATCATCAGGATTAGCTATAATGTATGGATGTGTGTCTGATCGTGTACACGGCATAGTCACCACCACAGGGGGACATAAGTTCCACACAGTGGGGACATAACGTAGACGCCGCATTATAGTTTCGTATCCCGATGGTGAAAATGATTTCTGTAGCTTTTATCAGTGTCTGATCTATTAGTCACTATTTTCTGCCATTTATTTTAATGCAAAAATATGTAACCTGTCTCGATTAAGAATTGTTAGTGAAAATGCTTCCCAAAGCCACGTTTGTCACCGTTTTGTATATTAGCAGTTTACGACGTGTTTGAAATGCACTGGCAATTCTTATGACTGTTAAGTTATAAGTGCTGATTAGGGAAATTATCGCGCGCGTAATCATCTCATGTGCACACGGAGTTAAGTACGAATAACGTGGCATGAATGCCATGCATTACCTGGCGAATAAAACTGCCATGTTAAGTAGTTCGTTAGTCTTATTATACGGTAACCACAATTCAAAAAGAATAATTAGATCGCCAACATGATGGATAGTCATTTAATACGTATATGAAAAAATTTCTTGGTAGTTTAGAACAGCAATTAGATCGTGCATTCTCAAAGGGGGTAGGGGTTACCTCACTGAGGGTCTGACCGCTTGCCGCGAGGCCGCAGCGACCCACCGCCTGACAGGTAATCCAAACTCCCTAACTACGAGTTGTGGCCTCGGTAAATGTATGAATTATATGCAATTATTGTTGTTTCAGATCCTTTATACAATGATATTCATGTTTGTAACACGATCCAGCCAAAGTTATCCCACAGCTGAAAATCAAGTGGAGAGACCACCTTCAGAAACAGATGTGTCAAGCAAATTATATTCGTCCACAAACAATCTTGTCAGACATGATTCACCAACGGTGCCAAATGAGTCGAAAAACGAAAGGAAACTATACGGGTATTCAACAACGGGAACAACATATAGCACCCATGGCCGTATTTTAACAGCGAAAGGCCAAGCATTACAGCAAAAACAATCGTTGTTTGTAAAAAGGAAACTAAATAAACGAGACACCCATTTAGAATCACCAACTTACGCTACAACGAGTTGGAAGCAACCTGCTTCCAGACAATTTGCGAAGCTGTCATCATCAACCATGTCAACAGTGTTGAATTTGGCTTTACCAAATTATACGCATGAGCACAACAAACAGCGAAACGCTGATAATAGTGCCAACAGCTCATTTTCGGTAATACAACTTTCGCAACCATCCGCAAAGCTAACGAACGTCCACACTATGATCACAAACAGCCCGATTAGTTCGCGGCATGAGCATCGTAGACGACATGGTGGTCACAGCAAACACCGTGGAAATATTCGCAGACAAAGTTTTGACAACGCCAGTAATATATTACAGCGAAGCGACCAAGTATTGCATGACAAAAATCCAGCTATAATAAATGACATGACTAGCGAAGGCGATACTGCTTTGCTACGTAATCCACAACGTGATGAGGCACCACCATCTCCTGCGGAACGTTCGATGCCTGAGACTGGTCGAGATAGTCAAACGAGTACAACCAACAGCGGTCGGTACCGACAGTTGTGCAGTAGCATAGCGAAGACAGTACAAATGAATACCGAAGATTACGAGTACAATCCACCGTTCTATGTAGAAACTCGATGTAATCATGTTTCCGACAACGGAAAGAGGATAACAACACACAAACAGGTACGTTTTACTCTCCCGGCACATAATTTTACCTGTAACTTTGGGGCGTCAGCACTAAGGAGTGTAAACTTTATTATAACTGTTGCCATACACGCTTAACATGCGAGGTGCCTGGGGGTAGCCTGTACTGCCGGGGAGGGTTGGCTTTCGGCTTCCTAGGCGGGGCAGGCGTCTGGTGCCGGAAGGCGGTGTGGCTTACAGCAGGTGGGTAGAATATTGCAATTTTTAAAAGTTCATAATTTTCGTCAATTTTGCGCTAATTGCTCCGTTTTTGCTAAGTTTCCCAGTTTTGGTTCAAATATTCCCTTATTTTTGCGCATTTGTGCTATTTTTCTAAATTTTTTCCAAGGTTCTGCTTGTTCTTACGAGCTTTTACGGCGCTGGGGGTTTGGGTCAGGGGGCCGAAGGGGGGGGGGGGGGTGATTGACATATCAGGGGTACCTCCTAACTTTTCTATGAGCATGTAAGACCGATGCTATTGACTATGGTTCTTTATTTTTGACAATATCAATGTTACACTCATGCAATTTTTAGGCATTAAAAGTATATCACTTTAGAACAAATTCTGAATTCAGATATTTTATGTGTGCTCAGGACATATCTGAACACCAGGTTTTTTATAGGTGGGTGTATGGTGATAAAATGCTAAACTATATTTCGCCAAAAATAGAATTGAACGCTTTAGTTCCTGAATTTAAAGATGAGTACTGCCCAATCGTTGTTATATGAAAAATAGGAGTAATATGTATATAGATTGTGATAGAAAATACTGTAACAAGATATACTATAAAATGTGTAAAACCAACAATCAAGATTTTCATATTTTAACAAATGGCATAATTACATAGCTAAAGTTTTAGAAAATTCGCATTACATGACATGTATAGAATTCATGAAATAATATTGGAACACCTATGATTCAAGACCAGATCGAAGGATCGTTCAGTTTATGCTAAATTTTTATATATGATGCCTTTTATACTATGCGACTCCAACAACAATTAGGTGTTGCAATAAATAAGCCGTTGAGTTACCTATCTCGCATAATGCTTATTTGCTTGCGATATTCACCAATTTAAAGAGAGATTAAATGAAAATCAGCAGTTGCACTATGCAAGTAATAAGAAAAAATTACATAGTCAAAAACGTACGTATACAGCCATATGACGCACATATTTATCCTAAGTCAAACCATCCGTTTCCCAGTATATATTAGATGATAACAGCAAAATTTATATAAAATTTGATAAAAAGCATAGCTACTACCTGTTTTTCGCCGAGATGGTGTTGTAGCGAATTTTTATATTTTGTGAGCTTTTCATCTAAATTAAGCAAAATCTGGGAAAATTTGAACCAAATTGTGCAATCAGATTCAGTTTATAAAAGTGGGTGCAACATTATACGCGTGGTGTAGGACTAAAATGGTTTTGACATTATTATTGTATAATGGACGGATTGGGAACTTTATATCATTACCACCAGTGCGTTGATTTATGCTGTCGACTCTATGAAACTATACCAAAAGATGCTTACTCTTTAGCTTCGGGGACGGCGGCAGCCCCCTAGATTTAGTTTTAGTATATGTCTCATATAGGGACCTCAACCTAGGCGTAGTATATCGAGAGCGACGTAGCATGCATTCCACTTCCGCCCCTAAAAGTTACATTTGCCGATGTTGCAAATGGAGTTGCGTTTTATTACTGTATGAAGCAGCTGGGCAACATGATAGATAATATAACTTCGGGTTAAAATGTGGATAAATTTAATAAGTTATTGTAAACGACATTTTACTAAATATCTGTCGTTTGGTAACTATATATCATCCGCGAGTGTAGGCACGTCGTCGGCAGCCACATGCACCACGACGCGAACATCATTTTTCCAGCTTGTAACTTGTTTGTAACTGATTGTAACTGATTTAGTTCAAATTCTTACAATGCTTTAGACTTTCTGATCGCTAACCTATGACAGTAATATTGCTCGTAGAAACGGTGTAATCGTGTAATATACACGTGTAACCTTAAATTTTATGGGCCAAATCTGTATCATGTTATGTTCTACTCGCATCTTATGTAACTACTAACTACAGCCCACAAGGACTTATTTTTCCGAAGTTAAACAGTGTATGTAACGTCATGCAGTACACTTGCATCTTATGGAACACTTATGATGACTCGGGAAAGCCAACAATAAGTATGCATACCACACACATGAAGCAATTAAGAATTAAAGCCGTAATTTCGTAGAAATTAGTACAGTTATTATTATTATTGTTAGTAATTGTTAGTAATTATTATAGTTAGTATTATGACAGTACCATCTTGTGTACCAGCAGTGTTAGCGCTCTTTCCTGGGTGGAAGTGGGGAGATAAAACAACTCAATGCCAAAACTGTTCACAAACCTTAAATATTGCATGATCTCTTAAAGAGGAAGCGGAAATAACCGGCTATGTCAGGCTCTATCTGTGCGATCTTTGGCAGCCAAAATTTGGGTAGTGCGAAATTTTCAATATTTGCGCAGTGTTTAGTATCAAACGCATATGCAATTCTAATAACAGCAACAGAAACTAATGTGACTTGCAAGAACGCATCCTCCGTTTTAATAACGACGCTTTTGTGCATTAATAAACTGTCAGTCTATGCAATTTATTTCGTCACGACAACCAATTTAAGGTTACATTCAATTGCTATTTCAAAGGTTTTGCGCAAAATTAAAAAAATTTTTGTGAACATGACAATCGCCGTTTTGTTGGTTTTCAAATTATTCTACCCAAGTATTTGAGTCATCAAACATGCAAAATCTAAAACTGATAACTATAATCGTCCGCAGATTTATGGTTTTACAGGTAGTTTAGATACAGTAAAATAAGGTAAGACTATAAAGGTACTATTTGCACGCCTCTTGCTTCTACAATTATACTTTAACATCCGATTTTGAATGATTATCAATTTGAGTTCGGCTATTACTTTCCTTTAGGCCCGTTTGTTGTTCCCAGTCAACGTTTAGTAACAAAGATAAAATATCTTTAAAATTCATATATTTCATTTCTTTGCGTATGGAAACAATAGCTGAATTGATGGAAGATTCACTTTTTATGTCAGTCAGTAGTTTGCTTATTTAAAAATTATGATAACATGGTAAACGCCTAGGTCGGCGAACTCCCAGCTACAGTAAAAATAGCTGGACATTAGCATTTGAAAAAGGAGACACAACAAAACAAGCAGACATGTAAACAATATCATTATTTCTAGCTATGCAGTAAGCTGCCATTCTACTAATCGCCACAAGATTATAACGCAGAACGAGCAGGAATTTGTTTAGACCGTCGGCGTCGCAAAGTTTAGCTTGGATATAGCCAAAAGTTGTAAAAAGCACAGCTTGGTGAAAATATCTCTGCGATAAAATAGCATAATGGGTTAAGCTTTTTTCGATAAAACTTCGGATTTGGTATAAAAATTGTGCGTTTTTCCAATTTAGTGCACTAAAGGCCCAAAATTAGTTGGAAATAGGGCCTAAGGGCAGCATCTTGTTTTGGAAGATTATTCATAAGTCTTGCTTAAAAAGAGAGGGTTCAACATGTTTATTATAAACAAGAAATGTGTGCTGCAACCGCCCAACCGTTTCCAAATTGCATCTAGCAGCGACTCAGATTTGACCTAAAATAGAGCTTCGAGCCCATTACTTTTTCGAACAGCTGTAACGTTATTGTTACTGGCATGGACATATAACTCAATGCAAGTTCTTGATAATATAAACCAAATTGCTTTACTCGCTATTATTTTGTCCAATGTAGCTGCAAAATTTCCCAACGGAGTTTTCAACTATAAACTTCCCAACAGAGATTTATATAAATGCTTGCGAGAAAAATTGTCACCATTTACCAACTCGCTATGTACGAATAGACTTTGGAAAAAAAATTTCAGCTTATATTATACTGTAAATAGCATCAAAACTAGTTAATTTTAATATTTTAGTTGATAATTCAAAATCTTTGCTTTTAATACATGTACAGCTGTGTCTGTAGCTGAGGACTGGCTATTACAGTCTGTGATTATATCATAACTGGTGATTTTTTTGATTTGATCTAAGGATTGGTTGTTGCATGTTGTCAACTCAAAGAATAACCAGTAGTGGTTTTTGTAGATCAAGCCCACTGGAAGCAAATTTTCACATCCAATCTTCATTTTGTAATTTCCAATTCATCGAATTTTTCTATGCGTAATGTGAGTAAATTTGAAAATACACTGTTTTGAAATTTTACTGCAGGCGAATAAATTTTGTCTGTACGCATCTGCACTAACAAAATCCGAAATTGATTTCAGCGGTGCACATTTGACATTCTGGTCTGTGTTCAAATTACGAAGGTCGAACATTTTAGTCGACGTAGATTTGGCGGAGATGATTGTTGGGAACCGTACTCGCTCAAAGTGGCGGCTGGTTGCGAATGTATGTGGCCAGTCGATGAACATGGGCCAGTTATACGGCACTACGAGCACGAAGACCTATAGCTGTGAATAAACATTGTTCCTTCGAAGTACACTTTAATATAAAACTATTATTATATATGCGAGAGTAGTATTTATATTTATATAATATTATATGTAAGAATACATATATCATATATTATAAATAAAGAAATATAGCAAAGAATACATATAAGCAAAGGGAAATACCTTTTCCACAACTGTTTATGTGTGTTATATCACTGAGGATCGGACTCTCCCCAGCTATATTTACCGCATCCTGGGGCAAGGTGTGCCTAAAATTTTTGCAACTGTAACAAAATTACAAAAATTTTAGCGGAAAATTGAGTAAAACTGTTAACAAACATTGCCGAGGAGATGTAAATTTCTGGTTACCCCTCTGCCCCACCTCACGCCGTTCGGCGGAGTAACCATGTACTCCTCTGGGTCGAAAGGCCTCAGACGCATATGCCTTAGACCCCTAGCACCACTAGTCTAAAAAACTTTTTATTTCAACTATCCTTTATAACAAGTTTCAAAAAGGAGTGACTATAAAAATTTGTATATTTCACAAAATTAACGTCACTCTCTTACGGTTTAAAGTTTATATGATGATAATTTCATACAATTATTGTGTGACATATTTTGCTATAAATTACATGGCGAACAAACCATACATCAATTATATGTCAATTTGTACATTAATGTAGGATTATGTCAACATAAGTTGTAACAAATGGGCCACAATAAATGTATGACACATTGTGCGTAATTCGGATGAATTGAAACAGAATATGTATGCATTTACAAGATACATATGCATGCTATGTGCAATTTCCGCATAATAATTGTATGATTTCATACACATAAGTTTGTACGAAATGACATACAGCACATGTTTGAAAAATTACACATGATTTGCATGAAGTTCCACTCAAAAATATATCAATATTAGCACAAAATATGTATGAAATTTGGATAATAAATGTATCTTATGCAGCACATATCTTGTTTGAAGCTGTTTCACGCTACCGCGTCATAAAATTGAAAATTAGTACAAAAAATGCAATTATGCAAGAATGTTCATAGATTATGTGTATTTTATTTCATACAAATATTTATAAAAATCATACTTTAGATATATTAGATTTAATACGAAATAGAGGTAAATTTATACATCAAATACATTTAATTTAATACGAATAAATAAACAAATTTATCTTGTTCGAAGCTGTTTCACGCTACCGTGTCATAAAATTGAAAATTAGTACAAAAATTGCAATTATGCAAGAATGTTCATAGATTATGTGTATTTTATTTCATACAAATATCTATAAAAATCATACTTTAGATATATTAGATTTAATACGAAATAGAGGTAAATTTATACATCAAATACATTTAATTTAATACGAATAAATAAACAAAATTATCTTGTATGAAACTGTTTCACGCTACCGCGTCATAAAATTGAAAATTAGTACAAAAATTGCAATTATGCAAGAATGTTCATAGATTATGTGTATTTTATTTCATACAAATATTTATAAAAATCATACTTTAGATATATTAGATTTAATACGAAATAGAGGTAAATTTATACATCAAATACATTTAATTTAATACGAATAAATAAACAAATTTATCTTGTTTGAAGCTGTTTCACGCTACCGCGTCATAAAATTGAAAATTAGTACAAAAATTGCAATTATGCAAGAATATTCATACATTATGTGTATTTTATTTCATACAAATATTTATAAAAATCATACTTTAGATATATTAGATATAATGTACTAGGACCAGTTCTGGCGGTGGCGCCCGGACAACCCCGGCTTACACGATTTCCCGGTGGACCCAGGTCTGACCGAGGGAAACCGCTTAGCTTAGCAGGCTGCCGGCGGGTTTACCAGGGTGTTCGGCCTGGCCCCTATAGTGGCCCACGTGTCTAGAGGTATGGAGGTCCCCCTGAGGGAGGGTCATCGCCTAAGCCTGCTCACAGGTAATAAGGCTGACCCGTCATTCCCTCGATCCCAATTATTGGGTCCCAAACCACGTTCCAGAGTGGAAGTTTCCTGGGCGGTTGGACCCGTTTCCGAAAGACTTAGATGAGTAGGAGGCGTGGTCTGTAACCTTAAGCCTTTTTAGCGACAGAGGCAAAAGTTTTATCCTAGTTTCGGGCAGGGCCTAGCCAACTGGGCCTGGTCGGTCTACAGTGTTTGAGGGTTATTCCGAATGTGGGGGAATATTTGTCTTGATACACGAAGGGACCTATGCGCCGAAACGAGTTACTGACGGGGCGGGCGGAGATGCGAGCACGAGCGAAGTTGGCTAAAGGGTTGAGAAGAATTAAGTTGACTGTGGGGTGAAATTGCAACGAGTTCGGGTGGGGTCGAAATTTAACAATAAAACAGTGCAGCAAGCTCTTAAGTGGGTAGCAGGACCAATGTGGCCGAAAAACGGTAGATTAGGTGCGAGCAATAGAGGAGGCGGCGTGCGACAACGGAACGGGCACTTAGGTCAAGCAGTGTTAAACATACCTTTAGGGTACCTACGTTTTCGAGCAACAGGGCGTGCCTTATTAAAATCAAGCTATTTCGCCTAACCAAGTTAACACGCAAAAATCTTTTATTTCTTGGTTTTCCCTTTTCTTAGCACAATGAAACATAAGCACACTTTTATGAACGCAAAAATAGTACCCACTTGGGTGTATAGAATAATGGCGTTATTTGCATCAAAGGTGGGCCAGGACCCGAGCCCACGCACGTGGTCCTGGCCCAACGATACGTAGCGATTATTTTAAAACAATAGGAATTTGACCCCCTTCCCCTTTTTCTTTGCATCTCCAGTTGGATGACGAAATGATCTCTCGTGAGCGACAACTGGCTCTTTTCGAAACGCGGAACCCTCGACCCAAAATTTGCTACTTAACTCTGCTCCTTTAATTGACCTTCACCTCACTGCTAGAAATTTTGACACTGTTGTAATACCACTAAATTCTCCTTTGAGTTGCCCTACTCGAATCACAGGGGCGCGGGCGCAGCACTTACGGGCGCGCGAGGTATCCGATGGACACCCCAGTACCCGCAAGGACTGTCCCTATTCCTATGCCTACGCGAGAAAATTTGGAAAAACTCTGTAGAATGCCTCGGGCGGCCCTCTTCCACGCGACCGCTGTCGAAGAGTCCACCCGGGCCAAGCATGATCTCAAAATTTCGTTGCCTAAATTTTACTCTGAACGCCATGCACCTACCAACACTACTAAAGTTCTCTGAGCCGTTCAGAATGCCAAACAAGAGCTACCCTAGCAACAAATTTTCTAGATTGAACTTTACAACATCGTTGATGCACTGCCAGGTGATGCACCCACTGGACGCTCACAAGAACACTGCCCAGTGGGTGGGGAACCAGTCGAGAGCGGGGCGGCACCTCCGTGATTGTCGTAAGTCAAATTTTTAACCGCAATTTTGCCGAGCTTGACTCTAAATTCCCCAAAGCACGGGGACAGCGCCTACGGGAGCGCGAGGCATCCGATGGACACCCCAGCAGCCGCAAGGGCCGTCCCTTTTCCTAAGCTTAAGGAAGACTCAAAGCGACGAAAAGCCTCGGACGGGACTCTTCCGCACGGCTGCATGCCGAAGAGCCCACCCGGGCGAAAAGAAACTGAAAGCCGACAAAAACCAGAAAGGAAAACCCCAAATCTGTAATGAAATAAAAGAGCGGCGACAACCGCCGATAAACACGACAAATTTCGAAACTGGACTGCTCGACTGGCTCCATTCGACAACGCGGGTCTGTTGCTTTTATATCCCGTCACTACCCCCCTTTTTTCTCTTGGTTCCCTTATGCTACAAATCGTCGCTTGCCAATTTGAAAACTTAAAACTTTGGAATAAACTACACACTCATCGTCAATTTAAAATTTAAACTTTTAAAACAAACTACTCATCCGTATATGTATATACGTATATTTAACAGCTTAATATACAAAACTTTACAAGGCGCGTACATAACGATCAAACAGCATACAACGTATTAAACATTGGCCCCCCTAGCAATCGCCGCCTGATAGCCATTGTACAGGAAAACAACGCCAACAGCCAAGTGTGGCCGAGACGTGCCAGCAGCACTGAACCCCGCGCTGGTCGGCACGAGAATAAATTAAGAGCAGAAATATAACAGCGCTCAGAGTGCTATTTTCTCATGGGAATATCGGCACATTTTTGCCGATATCTCGTGAACAGAAGGCAGCAGGCGGTCGCGGGCAGGACCAGAATCATGCCCTGGCAGACCGGCTGCCGATAAAAGCTTAAAATTTAATGTATCTCCCACGAGAGGCCCGTTAGAGGCCGATTTAGGCGAGCGAAGACGAGAGATTTGAAGTGCCATTTACGTTTAGGGGATCCTGAGCGGACCCGCGGGGCTGGGCGGCCCCGGTTTTCGGCCAAACGGTTAGGAGAGAACCCAATAATTGTCCCGGGCTCCAAAAATCGGGTAGTTTGGATTATTTTAGGTACCCTTTTGGGCTGAGAAAGTTGGAGGCTTAAGCGCCTGTTTAGGGGTCCGTAAGTATTTAGGGGAACCAAATTTTTTTGACCCGCCGGGACAATTTGACACCTCCTGAGAGTCCTCAAGAGGGTTCCGTCACCTCCGTTCCCCCAAATTTGTGGGAAACCCCAAAAATTGAATTTTTGTGTCGCACCCTAAAATAGTGTCTTAAAAATTTTTGTATAATTCGATTCGGCCCGCCTTTAAGAAATTCCTTGATTTGTCTTGGTATCCCTTGACTCAATTGTATATATATATATACATCGAGTAAACGTGACACTCCTCAAAACGCACAGCAGATATGCCTAATGGTAATGATTCGGCATGTGCGTTGGGATCGGCCCCGGGGCGACCAGTTTTCGTGTAACACCAAAAATCCCCAAAACATCCGTTGGTCCCCGGCCTCTCCGAACGCACACCCGTTCTACGCACCAAATACAATAAACTAGATAAAACAGTTTATGCACCAGACAGTCCATCAATCATTTTCAAGAGGATCGACCGGACACCCCTAATAATTACTCGGTTCTTTATGATTTGGCGCCAAAATCACCCCGGGCGCCTTCGGGCGGTGGAGTGTGACCTTATAAACAAAATGAAAATGAAGTACAAAGTTTATTTCAACATTAATACACTACTGCACAGCTACATAATAAATCATACAGAGGTCACACTCCACCGGTGTCCGGCCGTCCGATCCCTTTATTACCGATAATTTTAGTGCATTTTTAACGTTCTGACGTTTTCATGAGCTTGGGGCTGTTACATAATACGAAATAGTGGTAAATTTATACATCAAATACATTTAATTTAATACGAATAAATAAACAAATTTATCTTGTTTCAAGCTGTTTCACGCTACAATGTCATAAAATTGAAAATTAGTACAAAAATTGCAATTAAAACACGTTGACAAATATAGCAAAGAATACATATAAGCAAAGGGAAATACCTTTTCCACAACTGTTTATGTGTGTTACATCACTGAGGATCGGACTCTCCCCAGCTATATTTACCGCATCCTGGGGCAAGGTGTGCCTAAAATTTTAGCAACTGTAACAAAATTACAAAAATTTTAGAGGAAAATTGAGTAAAACTGTTAACAAACTTTGCCGAGGAGATGTAAATTTCTGGTTACCCCTCTGCCCCACCTCACGCCGTTCGGCGGAGTAACCATGTACTCCTCTGGGGCGAAAGGCCTCAGACGCATATGCCTTAGACCCTTAGCACCACTAGTCTAAAAAACTTTTTATTTCAACTATCCTTTATAACAAGTTTCAAAAAGGAGTGACTATAAAAATTTGTATATTTCAAAAAATTAACGTCACTCTCTTACGGTTTAAAGTTTATATGATGATAATTTCATACAATTATTGTGTGACATATTTTGCTATAAATTACATGGCGAACAAACCTTACATCAATTATATGTCAATTTGTACATTAATGTATGATTATGTCAACATAAGTTGTAACAAATGGGCCACAATAAATGTATGACACATTGTGCGTAATTCGGATGAATTGAAACAGAATTTGTATGCATTTACAAGATACATATGCATGCTATGTGCAATTTCCGCATAATAATTGTATGATTTCATACACATAAGTTTGTACGAAATGACATACAGCACATGTTTGAAAAATTACACATGATTCGCATGAAGTTCCACTCAAAAATATATCAATATTAGCACAAAATATGTATGAAATTTGGATAATAAATGTATCTTATGCAGCACATATCTTGTTTGAAGCTGTTTCACGCTACCGCGTCATAAAATTGAAAATTAGTACAAAAATTGCAATTATGCAAGAATGTTCATAGATTATGTGTATTTTATTTCATACAAATATTTATAAAAATCATACTTTGGATATATTAGATTTAATACGAATAGAGGTAAATTCATACATCAAATACATTTAATTTCATACGAATAAATAAACAAATTTATACATTTTATATATTTTTCATATAAACATATATTCAAATTCATTATGTCGCGCTTCATATAATGTATGCTCAAATTCATACAATGCATGTGTTATATATATTTGGTGCAAATATATGCGACGATTCGAACATTATGCTGCATATTTCATACTACAAAGTGACAAATTTCAATCAACTGCGCATACAAATTTTGTACAAACGTATCTGAAATTTCAGACAAAAGAGAGTCGCCGCATAAAATTCCATACAATAATGTTTTGATGTTCATACAATACAAATATATGAACTGTTCCACCTAATCAAGCCATACAACTATTGTATGGCTCAGTGCACATATATGTGTATCACATATAAGAGTTATTTTTAAAAGCGCAGATAAAAATTGACTGAAGTCATCTTTACATATTCTAGTGTTTGCGATTGGAAATAAAACTAGTCCGTATAGAAGGTAAAGAATACTTGACTAGTTTACACATAATTTAGGTTTCCGACAAGTTTATAGTGGTTTTCCTGCATCTTTAGCGGCACCCAAAACATTTGCTAGCACATAATGTTGTCATAACAATTATAGAAAATGTTCATTAGCATCTGTTTATAATGGTATGTTATGTTAAAATTTGATCATTTTGCACATAGTTGAAGTTTTTTTACCCGTTCGCAAAGGTTTCTATATCTTTATCTTAGTCAAAAGCTGTTAATAGTATATTATGTTGTCATCAAGAATTGTTTATTACTATCATAGAGTAACTAATTTGACAGCTATTTATACTACTGCGTTAATGTTTTGAAATAGTGAAAAGCCATTTTTTTGCAAAATTACACTAATACATCCGATGCTTCGCGCGGACTGTTGGCTTTCTAAAATTGTGGGGTTATATTTTCCATCGGAACAAAACTATATTCTGATCTATGCTTCTATAGTTCTGTTGGTTGATATATAATCTACATAGTTTTGAACTTGACATATAAATTCGTCAGTTATGAATTTACATTACATGATTAACGACATAGCAATGACTTAAGTCACCTTTTCTTAGGACTATGTTAGTCTTATATTCATTTTGTAAGTTAGGAACATTATTTATTTGTATGGAACTAAAAACGAAACCAAAAGTAAAAATTCAGGTGCCGGCGGCAGACAAACACACACAGCCTCGACTGGTAGTTCGTGACAGCGCGCGAGACCACTTGGCCAGGCGCGGATAGCAAGGCTACCCGAATTTCGCACTTAAAGCCTACAAAACCGTTACAAAAATACTACAGTTTTGGAGAGACGATTTGGATCACCATTTATATCCTAGCTCATGCGTCCTTCTAGTTTGTTTAACTACTGAAAAATTATAAAGATTGCTGCAGCAGTTACTTAGTTACATTACGCAGAAGCAGCGGAACAATTAATGGTTGCTATTACCTAGCGTAAAACCAACCGTAATAAACATGTTTGAGATGTCGGCTAATGCAATGGCGGTATACGAGTTGGTAACGTGCATGATTCTTTTTTATATTAAACTCTTGGAGTTAGTACTTCTTCGTTTTCTGTGGGTAGTGCCGATTGGAGCATTCTAGCAAATGATTGAAAATAGTGTCTCAATTTTGCTTTGTTTTATGGTTCATTCTTATTCATGCCAACGAGTTATGATTGCTGTTCAATCTTTACTTGAAATTATTGGCTGAATTATATAATTAAATTCGGGACCAAGTACATTGAGCAAGTGAATTGAAGTTGAAATTGGCCCAAGTTTGAAAGAGATTGTTCGTGTTAAAGGTTCATATTCTAAAAGTATTATGGGGTTCCCAATTTTAATCGTTGTGTAGATTTTCAGCAATATTAAGAATTGACAGTGACGTTGGAGCAGATTGGTGTAATAATTTATAGTCGTAACAATCTGAATCTTATGTACTAGTGTATTCAAACGAATATGATGATAGTGGACATCGGTTATGGGCACCGAAGCCAGCAGCCAGAAATTTAATATGTATTACGCTGCGCTGCAGTAGTCCTAGTATCTGAGATAAATTCGCCGACAGGGAAATCTCTCCAGTTGAGGTATGCATGAGTTTTCTTCGAATATATGATTTATATAATCGCGAAAAAAATTTTAAATTTTTTAAATTTTTTACTAAGTTTATATTTAAATATACCATATCCATATATCAGTAAATATACTATAATCATTACTTCCTCTGATTTATACCAGTTCATACCAAACACCAAATTCGAGAAACCTGAGCAATATTGCTCCATCCCTGAAGTTCATCAATTCAAAGGCAAATATATAAGGATGCATTCAAAAGTTATATAAGGATGTTCGTCATCTAAGCATCATTAGTAGAATGCGATATCAAGCTACTTTAAATGACACACTTAATAAATAGGGCTAAATTTACAAAACAAATATACAATTTTACAAAACTCAGGACTTAATGTTGCTAATCTCGTGCTATGACGATTTATATGCTGTACATAAATAGCACACAATTCAGGAAATTTTACTGCAAGATTCACTACTCAGGAACAAGTTGAGAATTTAACGAAATCGTTTCCATCGGATGAGTTTAATGTTAACAAAATCAAGCTGCAAGGATTTGCGCTTTTATGCGCTCGCAGCCGAGCAAAGGTTGAATAAAATCTATTTCAGACCAAATCAGTCCGAATTCCATTATGTTTTATAACTTAGCCGACTGATTGGGCTCAAAATCTGTAACTGTGGGTGACATACTTGTTATATTACTACAAAAATAGTTGCTACAAAAGCACTTTGTATGAGGATCTGTTTTAACCTTGTGAGTGAAGGGCAACTGAGCCACACTCACTGGACTTACTCCCTACCCACACTCCAACAAAATTGACTGCAGCAATAGCGTACATAATTATCCTCACAACCACGAATCAACACGAATTTGCGGTTTGCATTCAGTAATTTAATGTAAATTGCAATACAAATCGCGTTCCATAGAACGTGTATTGGATACAGATAACTAGGATTGCTTTTTACATAAAAATCGTTGTCGCCCACCCGAAGTGATTATCACATCCCACATTAAATCACCGATGCCCCTACACTTCAATTTACCGTTCCTCTCACCCCGAATAATCATTGCCCCGACACTCAAAGTAGTCGTTGCCCATCCCACTCCAAATACTCGTAGTTGCCCACTCCAAATAGTGGTTACCCCCACGCCAAATAGTTGTTGCCACCCACATAAAATTCCTTAAAAAAGCCCAACTTGTGTTTATTATTATTATTATTACAAACAAGATGTATTAGTATCTTGGAATTTTGATGCTGCCTGCCGTCTTATAACGCATAAGTGGCTGCTGCTTGATCTATTTGTGATATTATCTTGTTACAGTCTACGAATATATGCCGATGATCATTTAATAAAGATTGGCGGTTGTAGGAAGGCGAAGGGTGGAAATATATTTCCAAAATGGTTACCGAAATCGCCGTAAATTTAGTTGCTGTGTTGTGCGTAAACTTGTGGAAGGTGGAAACTAAACTTGTTTCAACTGTGCACATAAAATATGAGTTACACGATATTATTCATATCGTTCATAGTTCATTCCTATGCGCACAGTAGGAAAGCGTAAAAGGAATTGTTCAAAAATTTTCAGTTCCATAATGGAAAAAATATTTTTAGCTGTATAAACCTAAAGTCATATTGTCAAAGGTCTCAGTGCAACATCCAATTCTGTTGTACACTAAACTACACTTTCGTAATTGTGCTTTCTATAATGATGTGCACGAGAGCTTGACTACAGTCCAACTTTTTATTTGTTGCGACACAAAATCTTTATTTTATGTTTTTAGCTCAACAAACACATGACCTTGTAATGTTGCTTGTCGATAAATACTTGTTTTAGTTGCTGGAGCTCACTTAACGAGTTTTTATAGTTTCCAAAAGAAACAATATAACGTAACGTGCAAACAAATTAAAGTTCTTCCGATACCGTGTGTAAAGTTTTAAAATCCAGGAAATATGTTAAATTAACAAAACTAATTGATTGCTCTAAAATGTCACGGAACGTTACACTTCCGGTAATGGTATAAGCATTTTGGATACCCCTCGGACGGCACTGTGTATGTAATGGGAGTGAAGCCTATTTAAGTTATCGCACCATTTTCGTCCACTTCTTGACACAGTCGATCATAGGGACCGATTTACGACCGCGCACAGCTATTTTCGCTCACTTTTTAGCAGAGTTGTACACGTCTAGTCTGTCATCAGTCCGCTGTTCACGTCATCGCTTGAGCACGTGGGTCTTTTCTCGAACCCATCCATCGTCCACACTTTTGCCACCATAGCACACGTAGCCACCCATCTGTGCAGCGATGTGACTATCCAGGGTGCTACTAATGACCACAAAACCTTCATCAGGAAAGGAGGCAAATATCTAATTCAATGATGCAGGTTTTTCCACGGATTTCGAGAGGTACTTGCATCTTCGACACCAAGTGTTCAGATGATCTAACCGTGCGAACAGGTACCATCGTGTTCACCGATTTCTGCTTCATTGAGGGTTGATGTCGATATTTCTTACCGCAGACGGCTTCCAAGTGTCCCCTGATGTTGCAGTAGTTGCAGGAAGCGTCGATGAACCGACATTCGTTAACCACGTGGTCCTTTTTTCCACAACTGTAGCAGTTCTGCTTGGGAGCCGGAACGTCGTCGTTCGTATTCTTGTTCGTCGTCTTGGGCGGCGAGATTTCCTTTTTCACCTTATTAACCGGCTTAGGAGGCACCCGACCGGCGTTTTCCTTGGCAACTCTGGAAGCGTATTTCGTCTCGACGGCGATCGAAATGACCTTGGCGAAATCCAGTTCGCGTTCTTGACCATGAAGAAAGCCTTTAGCACTGCCTCACTTTTGACGTAGCAGATGAATCTGGTCAGAAGAGCTTCGTCTTGTGGGTCTTTGATGGACGGAAAATCGCACTTCGCAGCGTCTTGGCGGATACGGGCAGCTATAGTTTCACCAGGTTTCATCACTTATATCGTTTCATGTCGTTCCAGAACTAGAATCGTTCCCAGTCCGTGAAGCGTTTGGGATCAAATTGGTCCTTCATGAAGTTGACGACTTCGTCCATGGTGAGATCGTTGATGCCTTTTGGCGGTGACTGTTGACTAGCCAGATGAGCCAACAGTTTGTAAGAGTCGGCGGCTTCTTGGTTAGCAAAATTTGAGACTTATTGATGTCTAGGACAGAGTTGGCTTCAACAAATGTGCAGAGCCGGGCGTAGTAATCAGTCCACAGGTCAGAAGTTGAATCGAATGAAGCGAACGTTGAAGCTGAAGCTGCGGTGTGACGTTGGTGTTCAGGCTTACTCCGGTGGTAGCAGTCTGGAGTACCCGCAGAAACCCGTCTTCCATGCGTTGTTGCTGTTGTTCCACTAGTTGTTGATCTTCCTTTCGCTGTTGTTCCATTCGTTGTTGGTCTTTATTTCGCTGACGATCCATTGCTGTCATCTGCTGCTGTTGCATCTGAAGTTGCTGACTCATTAGCTTGAACAATTCGCTGAATTCCGCCATGATTAACTATGATCCTTTTCAATCCTAAAATGTTCAGGGTCTTGACCAGGGTCATACTCAGTACTTGATCCTTGTTGTATCCGAGTGTCGGAGTATAAGTAAGCACACGGACTCGAGAGTAACGTAAAGAACTTTATTTGAAACCAAGTAAAAAGCAAAACAAGTCGACGAAAATGCACAATCGGTTCACTATGTGCTCACGGTACACTGCTTACCGCTGCCGGGCAGCAGTATTATACCCGAACAGTCACATAGCTATACCATTTAAGAGCCGTATAAACAAATTGAAATTTGCAGAATGTTCTTCAGCCAATGGTGTAAACAACGTCACCATGGAAGTTTAGAAAAACTCTACTAGCGCAGTGAAAACAATGTTTTTGTAGAATAATCTAGAGACGCCATCGCCATGACACAGAATATATATGAGATTTCTATATTTTTGATCTTCCATAGGAGTAGGGAAAGTAAAATAATTCACCAATCCAAAAATTTTCTAGAGAATTTTCGTAGAATAATCTAGAGACGCCATCGCCATGACACAGAATATATATGAGATTTCTATATTTTTGATCTTCCATAGGAGTAGGGAAAGTAAAATAATTCACCAATCCAAAAAATTTGTAAACTTAAATAATTTCTTTTTTTATTTGTCACATTTCACCATCATTTATTTCATCACATTTCAAGCATTTCTCATGAACAGTAGATCTCGTTGCATAGTTACAATTTCTTTGGTTTGGAGATTTTTGTGTAATGACCATAGCGTTGAACGAAAGACAACTATCTCGGTTGAAATTAATAATTGGTATCCACTTTACAGTTGTCGTAAATTTGCCGGTTAGTGATTATTGGATGGCAAGCTGCAAACGTATATGTATGAAACAACGACTCCATACTTTGTTAATTGAACGATACAACGACAATGAGCCAACGAATGA
The DNA here is from genome assembly GCA_030248225.1 of Trileptium ribeirensis. Lineage (NCBI taxonomy): Eukaryota > Metazoa > Nematoda > Enoplea > Enoplida > Thoracostomopsidae > Trileptium > Trileptium ribeirensis. The sequence continues at coordinate 34,972 of JASANE010018864.1, forward strand.
ATTTCCAAAAATATCATCTTTAATGCATAAAAAATGCGAGAAAACGTACTGTTTTGTGTAAATTTGCAGTTTTATTTGGAGCAAGTTATGGCAGCTAGTAATATGTTGTAACAAGTATGCAAATATAATTGTCCCTTTTGCTGTTTTTAGTTAATATCATACATGCATGTAGGGCAGGAGAGGGTGGATTACCGAGGTATAGCATGTCCCACCCCATCGGGTTCCTATACTGATCCACTTCACAGGTATAATAATCCAATACCTGAAGGCGGCGCAGGGATCTAAATCCATTAGTGGCGACGAAAATGCTGAACCCGCTTCCCGCTGTTCGGCTGATCCACCTGGGAAACCTATGGCCGACCATTCTCTCCTGTGCCCGATAACCCGGCTACCCTTCTCTAGACCTCGTGCAGAGAAGGAAAATCTAGAGAATAGGTTAATATGCTAAATGCAACCGTTTGGTTATGATACCGTATGGCCTAGAGTACTGCAAAAAGTTCCTAACTTTCAGTTGGTTTTTGTGGAGATTTAAGAAGCATATTTTTAATTATATATAAATGGAATAGTAGTGGCGTTTTCATATGAAATAACATACGAAGCAAAGACACACTCAAAGTCACCATTAATACAATGCCAGTATTTGCGTCGGTTAATTTGAGTATAATTATTAATGACGAGTCTACTACGCTCTCCTACGCATGTTTGCAGTAGAAACTGCATGCAATAACTTATGTGTGTCTGATGTTCTGTCGGCACGTTAAAGGCATGGTTGCTAACCGACACTCACCAAGTACAGTACTGCCACAACGGCGGTGCAGTAGTGCTAGCAGGGTGTTTTGTATTTCAATCAGTTTTGTGTTTCTTTACATCAAGCTTAGCAATGCACTGGTAATTAATTATAGCATGTGAGTTGGGCTTTATATTGTTATTATCAATTATGAATTTAGTGACGATTTTTGATCACACAAAATGGCTGTAAATTGATCGAAATTTTCGAGATACCAACTACATAAGGAGGTGGAAAGCTTTCCACTCATACTAAATGACAATTCTTGTGCGTCGGAGTATTGAGTACTACAAAACGAAGAAGCTGTTTATTTTTGTGGTTACAGTCCCAACGCTTTGAAACTTATCTTAACATTTTGTGATATAAAAAGTGGTCAACTCTGCGGTTTCCTACCTAAAGTAGATTGCAAATAAATTGTGCAACTGTTTGAGTTCATGTTACTTTGTGTTGAACGAGAATGCCTCAGTGAGTGCGAACTTAATAATAGTGCACGTTTTCACTTTAGCTGTATAGAAGTATATGTTTATTAAAAAGCATATAATGAGAATAAATTAGCTGCATCTTTACAATTTTTAGAGCGTCCACGAAATGACAGTTAGGTAAAATCCTGAGCAGAAACTGCAGTTTAATACTTTTATCGTGCTTGCTGTATTGCGAGGACATTTTGTAACATTCATTGGTTATAATTGGGGATTGGCTCCAAATCCAATTACCATGTCTCTGCCGTAACTACTGACGTTGCTTCATTGTTGCACATTGTATATTCTATAATGTTACTATATGCAATGATAAATTGGTAGTGGTACGCAATCGAGCTGTAATGGGTACCGCAGCCAGCATCGAATCGCTGTCGTTTTACAATGATTACAGCGATAAAGCGGTACCCACTGCAATTCACGACATTGTTGGATCCGATCACATGGTCATTTTCATCGAGTCGGCTAACGGAATTATGACCGAACCATGCCAGCGCATTGTCGGACGTCTGCAACGATATGACCCCCATGTTGTTGATGTTACAAAACATGACATCTATCCATTTAGTGCGGTCATGAAGACGCTGCATACAAGCATCTCCGGAGACTTGAGGGTAACTATGGTAGATAACATACAACGTTGAATTCATTTTAGCACAATCTCGAATGGCATACAACTCTTAGGATAGAATGTCTACGAGATAAAACATTTTTCGATTTGGAACACCACGATTTAATCTGTATTAGCGCAGTGGGAAATCTTTTTCGTAACGTATGTGTGATGTAATCTTTGCCAATGTAGCATCACTAGTCCATTGTTTTCAATTTTTTGCAAGCGCAGTGGTTAAAAGTGCAGAGTTGTAATATAGTCAATCGAGAGTGACAATATTCCGGTGTGAGCCTACACTGAGTGGTTCGTATCGAATGCATACAACTTGCACGATGAAATTTTGTTTATGTTGCTCTGCAGTAGAACTCATAATGTTGAAAAATTTTGGAAATCAATAATAGCACCGTTCAGGCGATCCTTAATAATGGTTTCAACAACAGTGGTTTTTATTCCCAGCTCCCAATGAGCCTTAGTGCACTAAATACGATAAAACGATATACAATTTTTTATTGTAAACACACACTTTATAGTAGATATAACCAAACATATTAATGTATTTTATAGCAAGCTTATAATTAGCACAAAAAGATGTAATCAATCTGTCGTCAACGCCATTCTATTTCGCAGTCCTAGACGACCGTTTGAAAATTTTACTACTGCTTGGTATTCGACCTGAGCGCCGCAATAAATATATTAATTTAATTAATAATTAAAGAAAGATGAGAATTAAAAATCATCATCCGAAACTGGCTGCCTGCACAGAGTATTCGTCTAACTAAAACGAAGTTTATGTTTCACGTTTGACGGACACGTTATATTTATTAAGTTCGACTGCCATAGTACTAGAGGAGGCAAACTGTGCAATTTTCGTTTCTAGATTTACGAAACTCGGGTCAAATTTCCATCAAAATATTACTTTAGTTAGTTCGCTCATATTGCTGATTTTATCGCACAATATAAGCCGAATTTACCTAACATTTTTATCCAAACATTATATTCTTTATTTGGCGCTTGTAAGTTGTTTAGTAATATCTGAGGACAGATTTCGCCTGCTGCACCGCTAGATTACTACCAACCTTAAATTCAGAGCTGGCTATCTGAAATTTTGCAAGTATCCAATACCCTAATACATCTTTTCGACGTAGACACCGAGCATGCTTCAAGTGTTACATCGCATGCATGTTTGTATTACAACGCCTGCAGGAACTAATACATTTGCAGTGTCCACTGGTTTTCCTCTGACGACTAGTTATATATTTAGCGTTTTTGACAGCAATATATTGCGTAGATTAGAATTACTTACTTCTACTAGATACTTCAATTACTCAAAGTGAGTCCCTTTTTAAAGAACCGTTTATTAGTGTATCGTGTAATATTCAGCAGATTCGTCTGTTAACATAACCGAAAAATAATGCTACGACCTAACAGATGCGAATAAAATTGCGTTTGCCGAAATTCTAAAAATATTAATGATTTAAATAATTTTTAATAAGAAAAGAAACTTTTGTAACATATTTCGTCATTCAACTCTTATTTGCTTACACCCGTTCAGTCTGTAACTTTGTCACAGCTGTTACTTTCTGCAGTCCCTTGAAATATATAGCATATGTGAATTTAGTACATGTGACTTAAAGCTATATGCCTTTATTTCTTATATTTCGTTTTAGCTGCCTCAAGTTTTCGAAGGTGGAAAATATTTTGGCAATTCCGAACGGGTTATACGCTACGACAGAAACGGATCACTCGACTACTTGCTTCGAGGTCATCCTATTCCTCAACAACAACCAACTTCGTGATTGAATTACTTATTTCAATAAATAACTAATACTTATTGCTGAATAAATGCTATAGAAGAACTTGCTGTTTCAAAAGACAGTCAATCGAAATCAGAATATATAATCACCTAAAACAGTAGCGCTGGAACATTTTCCAATGTGATTAGAGAGGGCATTCATAAAAATATGAGCCTCTTTGCATAGGCGCACTTGGGCAACCAAATTTTATGGAAGTCTAGTACCCCAGAGCATCAGAAGCGGACCAAGGAATCTTAGTTTTTCGTTGTTCACCCTATATTCACTGATGTGATTGTCTTTCCATAGGCTAGGATGTAGGTAGTCTAGAATCCCCCAAAAGGGACGACCCTTAACCAGCTCTGAACATCCTGTCTTTTCTGTAGGCCAGACGTAGGTCATCAAAAAGTCACATCACTGATGAGAATGGGTATCGATTCCACTTACGTACGCGCCCCTGCTTCCTATCCATAAACATCCCGAATAATCTTAGCTTTACGCGTGCCGCTACTACGTGGAGCAATGGTTAGCCTCTATGGGCTAAAGTTCGTGGGTCGAGTAGCCCGCGCTGAGAAAGCTCCTATAAGCAGGCATTAAGCAAATTAGCCTGGGAATATCCTGAGGCCATACAAAAACCTGTAACGTCAGTTGAATGGAACCGTTGTTGACCAACGAACATTTCCAGCGACATGTTCAATTAAATATCCAACAAAATCTTAAGCTTACCTGAGTTACTGATTTCATAGAATACTGGTTATCTACTGTAGGGCACTTTAAAGAATTACAAAACTTCCCTAGGGACTGAACAGATAACCGACTGGGAAGTCATCCCAGCCGAACGCTGTAGGGGACGCATTGGGCAAACCTTTCGCTGAGTGAATTCGTGCTCGAAAGGGCCAAGGCAGAGACAAATTTCTAACTAGTTTCACGGCGCCACCTAACTCATTTCGTTCGAATCATACTCATATCAAACTAACCGAAAGATCCAGACAACTTCCGAGTGATAGGGAATAAATACTGGCATGTCACTATGTCCTGTGAGCAGCTGTCAGTCTCAGCCTCCCGGAGGGACCTCTGCAATCATACCGTATACTAGAAACGTGCGCAACCAATCGGGCGGGATCCGAACACACATCGTGAAGCGCGCCTGCGGCCTGCTAAGCTCCATAGCTTCTTGGGTCTGACCAAGGAAACTCAAAATTTGGGTCCACCCTTGAGGTTATCACAGCCGGGGTCGTATAAGCATGATGTCAGGAAGTTGTGCCATGCAAATCCATTACAAATGTAGCAACCAGCAATGTAGCTTAGCTCGCTTGTATCCTATTTTCACAGAAGCTATAGAAATTTTATAATTATTTTTGCATTTTCGCTTGCTAATTCAGCACTAAATAAATAAAAATGAAAACCCATGTTGAAGAAAAATTAAGCCGGCACTGAATTATTGCCGTCATAACAGAGAAAAACATTCTTCTTTATAAAAACAAATGTGCACGGTTCTTTGTTCACCACAATAAGTAATGCATAGTACAATCGGGGTAATGGTAAAAGGCAATAATGTAGTAGCTCTTAATTACTCCAGTGGTGATGAAGGTATACTCAAAAAAAGTTTGTATAATTGTTCCTGAATTCCATGCACTAATCGCCCAACGCTATTACGAAATATTGCGGCGTCACGTTGTAATATCCCCAACGATTGGAACCTATGTCCCCATACAAGTCGCACACCCTTGAAAACAGGGTGTCTTGGACACCTTCATGTTTTTCACAAAATTGTTAGGGGAGTTAGCTAGGCTGTTGTCACTATCCGACAGTGTCAAGGACACCGTGTCTTCTTTGTTGTTTTATTGATGGTATTCGGCATACCATATTGTCTACGAGCATATTTTTTAGATACAAATATTCAAATTTTAAAAAATACAAACACCAATTTAAATACAAATAATACACCGCGTTAGCTACAGAAGGTGTCCATAACTATAATGAGCAAAAAATTGGTAGCTAAGGGTTTACGATTGTTGTAAGATATCGGCATATATTTATAAACTGAGCTGCCTAGGTTAAGAGGGCAGATGCTCGAATCAACAGCCCCTGTAAGTGACGTGGCTGTGATGTGGCAAGGGTAGGCGTCACCTACGAATCATATATAGATTGTGATAGGTACTATATTGAATAAGATGCGTCTTAAAATATTCAAAACGAAAAATCTATCTTCTTGTAAAAATTAACACAATAGATGATATAGTTAGTGTTTGCAATATTTATATTGTAATCAATATAATTAGTGGAATTATGCTGCAACGCTAATCTTAATCAATAAATGGAGGTATTTGGCTAAATATTTTTCTATTGAGACCATCTAAACCTATGCGTTGGCAACTACAATTTTCTGAATATATGTCGACCTCTTCGACATCAGGGGTCAGATGTTTCAGGCTAATTTCAGCTCGTTTTTGTTAGTTCTAGCTAGGTTATAAGTAAACTGATTTAGCCTAAATTTTCTCAGTAGATTTGACCTAAGGTGTTATTTGCGGAAGTAATATCGCTGTGATAAACACTTGTACTAGGAACGAAGCCCGGGCAGGTTTAGGGCCAAAATCAGTGCATATTAAGATGTTATCGTCTATAACCTATCAAGGATTAAATATAATGCGCTAAAATTTTACGAAGGTATGTGGCAGTAAACTAACGTATATGTAGTAACGATATAGACCCTTCATGAAAAAAAAATAATGTTGTAAAGACCGCATATTTTGCACAAGCACCTTGCCGGTCGAGTTTCTGTTATTTATAACTTGGGATTGTTTGGTACAATTTGGATCGAGCAGTGATAGTACATACACCGTTAGATCGAAGCTTCAAAATAAATATCCCAGCAACATTCTCTTCACGAGGGAAAAGCTTGCGCGTTTGAGAAATTTAGTGTAATTTTGATATTATCAAATATTACTTGGAAATTTGTTGCTGAGTTAAGATATATATTTACAGTACACATGAAATGACATTGCTAACACTACGTTCTTCGAGCAGCGTCTAGTCTGTCCCAACCACACTCGCTTACTTGCGCAATGCCTACCGCAGGGATTTGAGTAGATGTTGCTATGTAATTAAAATAATTGCTAAACTCTATTGTTTTGTTGCAAATTTAAATATATATGCAAAATTTAAGAACACGAATGTAAACCTTAGTCTGATCACTCGCTGCGTACCGTTATACTAGAATCAATAATCAAGCCACCTGTGCGTTGTCATATGGCAAGAAAATTTGTAAGATATCTTAAACTCGGGTTCTTGAAATCAATATATACACTATGTGGGCTGGGATAGAGCGACATGGAGAGGGAACTTGGAGCCGGCCTGTCGCCATCACTTTTAATGCCAGAGACTACCAATACCCAATTTTTCGTAGCCGCTTTGAGTATAGTATGTACTGCGCCATTGGATTTGGTTGTCTGGTTAAACGCAGATAGCGAAATAATGAAATATCATTCAATCCAGGACAATGAAACGCGGTTTTAATAGTAACATCCCATTCTGTTGAAAGCAGCTATATTCTGTGAAAGACTCTTACTTCAGTGAAAAAGAAAACATTCGAGAAGGAACTTTAATTCACTGCCAAAAGTTTTACTTCGACATTGTTCTTAATTGGTACAAAGGTGGGTCGTTTAGTTGCCTTGTTGTTAGTCCTCAACCATATAACTGCCTTAGACGAATAAACTATATCCTACTGTAATAGCTTCAAAAAGTGGGTTGTTTGGGCTTTAAAACAGTAATGAAGCATAGAGAGAAAGCAACATGGTCAAAAATAACAGGAAAGCTGTTAGTTTGTTGTCAAACCCGTTTTGATTGAGCGATTAACACCAGGTCGATTGACATTTCAGGTTTCAGACGTTTAAAAAGCAGCAAATTATTGAAACGACAAGAGTTGAGACACTTTCACTATACCTTTTTCAATAAAGTGAATTTCACTTCCCTGTTGTGATCAATCTTTACAGTGCAGCCTAACTTCTAATTCGTAGTCGCCTACGTACGAGTCTGACTTATGGCAGCTGTAATGCAGCTTAAATCATAAGTTCTTTGCAAAAGAATCATTACAATTTATTGTTTTGTTGTGTTCAGCGCTCGAGAATGCGTTTTGTTTAACTTTATGAACGCAGCACATATAAATCATGAAATTCGTAACACTTTTTATATATACACAATTTAGTAGAGATTTACCAATCCTAACGGTTGTGTTTATTGCCGCGGGAACCATTGCACCTCACGCACTCAGCAATAAATTAAAATTGGTTAGTGTTGATATACAAATAATTAAACATATCTTGCATTTAATACATGCAATGGCGTTGAATTTTGTATGCACAAACTTGACATACGACGACTGACTATTCTCAGAAAGGCTGTTATTTTATCACAACCATTACGTATTCAGGTTTTGTCAGACTGTGCAATATATTATAACCCGCACTTACGCTCGGCATATGTTTATATCGGGAAAGTTTAGAACGCGATCGTTGTAGTCTGTTTACCAATTGCAAGTGACGAATGGCAAACGTGTCTGATTCATTTTACGAAAATTCAAAAATTTAGCTTAGCAATTGATCTCGTTTCAAAAGTTCAAAGGCATCAAATGCACTTAACGGTCGTAATATGATTGTAATGGGAAAATTTAGTACGCGACCGTTGTAGTCCATTTACCGATTGCAAGTGACGAGCGGCAAACGTTTCTGATTCATTTGATGAAAATACAATAATTTAGCTTAGCAATTGATCTCGTTTCAAAAGTTCAAAAGCATAAAATGCATTTAACGGTCGGAATATGTTTATATCGGAAATGTTTAGATCACGACCGTTGAAGTCTGTTTGTCAATTGCAAGTGACAAGTGGCAAACGTTTCTGATTCATTTGACAAAAATTCAAAAATTTAGCTTAGCAATTGATCTCGTTTCAAAAGTTCAAAAGCATCAAATGCACTTAACGGGAAAAGAAGGGAAAAAAAAGGTGCAATAGAGTAGAAATCAAGAGACCGGTTGTAGTCCATTTACCAATTATTGCAAGTGACGAGTGGTAAAGTGTCTGTATTCATTTTGAAAGATTCAAAATTTAGCTAGCAGACCCTTTCCAAAAAGTTCAAATGCTAAAATATGATTGTATTGGGAAAGTTTAGTACGCCACCGTTGTAGTCCATTTCCCGATTGCAAGTGATGAGTGGCAAACGTCTCTGATTCATGCGACCACATTTGACGAAAATTCAAAAATTTAGCTTAGCAATTGATCTCGTTTCAAAACTTCAAAAGCAGCAAATGCACTTAACGGTCGTCATATGTTTATATCGGGAAAGTTTAGAACGCAACCTTTGTAGTCTGTCTACCAATTGCAGGTGATGAGTGACAAACGTCTCTGATTCATTTGACGAAAATTCAACAATTTATCTTAGCAATTGATCTCCTTTCAAAATTCCAAAAGCATCAGTTTCACAATGGTTCATTAACAAAAAGAATTTTGTAAAATTTAAGACTTATTCATCCATGTTAAGAGAAAACAGCTCACGATCCTTGAAAATACAGCACCTGAGCAAGGCTCAGACATCCCTTTACCCCGTAGCTTAGACAGACTCACAGCAGGGGAGGGGCAAAAGAGCAGAAACGCTAGGGAGGATAGTAAAAACGTAAATCTAACATATGCAGAAAACAACTATCGTCAAATGCTGTACACCCACAAACAAGAACACAGAACTTGCTTCCGCCAAATCATTGTATATGGTAGCGAACCGGATGCTATTATAGAAAGTAGCAGCAAATTTTGCCCCACAAGCGAACAATATCACGCACCAGCTTCCGCACACAACAAAAAACACAAAAAAAAACACACAATCACCAACCAAAATAATGCTAAAGAAACAGATACCAAGCCCCTAAAAAGCACAGGACCAAGGAAAGACCAACCCATCAATCAGCCGTAGTAGATAGGACAAAAGCACGCAGGGGGGGGGGGGGAAAAGAAGATTAGAAAAGAAAAGGAAGGGAAGAGTATAATTAAATGAAAAATCAAAACATTAACATAAACGCTGAAATCAAAAATCTTTCTACCTCTCATCTATACACAACAAGCAAAAGAAGAAGCTTCTTCCAACAAATGAATATGTATGGTAGCGCACGAGAATATAATAAGGAGAAAAACATCCAATTTTAGCCGCGAGAAGTGTTAAATTATGTGTATCGAGTCTCCCGGCATTCACGACACCAAAAAAAAAAAAAAAAACAAAAAAAATAAAACACTATATACCGACACAACAAAGAGACCATACAACAATAATGTAATAACCGGTGACGCAGCTGCATGGCGCAACTTCCTAACACCATGCCCATACGACCCCGGCTATCGTAACCTCAAGGGTGGACCGTAAATACTAAATTTTGAACCTATTCTTGGTCAGACCCAAGAAGCTACGCAGCTTAGCAGGCCGCAGGCGCGCTTCACGGGGTGTGTTCGGACCCCGCCCGAAGGGTTGCGCACGTGTCTAGTATCGGGTATGATTTCTGAGGTCCCCCAGGGAGGCTAGCACCGACACCTGCTCGCAGGTCATGGAGCTTAGCCGCTATTCCCTATCTTAGACTCATCGGAAGTTGTTAAGTTCCATTTTAGCGTAGTGAGTTTTGAAATAAAACGTGAAAGTGTCCCTAGAAATTTGAAGCTCAAGAGGAATTACCTGGTTAGAAATCACGGTATGCTCCGTGTTAGAGCATCGACCTATGTGGCCCCCACAGGGTTCCGACGAGCCCTGAGCGTTTAGTGTCGGATTATCAATGGCGTGGCCTGCGTTTTTCAATGTATTCTATTTCGATGAAATTAGTCAGAATCCTGATTGAACTTTTCATGTTATGGCCAGGAACGAGTTAACTTTTTTCAACGTTATTTCTCAGATTTTACTCATTGATTCCGGAGAAACACGAAATAGATTTAATAGAAGGCCATGCTCGTCAGGGCTTGCGACATTCTCGCACACAAGCCATGGTGAACAGGGCCTGCTCGTCCGAGCGGACAAACCAGAAGAAAGCCGAAATCCCTAACGTCTCGGAAAGAAATAAGTCTGGACGCAATGTCTAAGATACTAAGTTTATTTACATAGTTCAACAGTTATCGAGGGGCGAGTGTTCATAGATGGCGGGACTAATAAAACGGATCGGGGAAGCCTAGTAATACTGCGCTATGGTCAATACGGTTCAACGCAACATAGTGGCACGGGACGTAAAACAAAAAGAACAAGGGAGGAGCGTACGGTTATTCGCCAAGTTGCGAACTAGGGGCGGTTATCCCTGCTTCGACTCAATATTAGCGAGCTACTCAGCTATGCAGTGCACTAAGCAGGGGCCCTAGAGTGCTTCAGAAATCGCTCCTCACTGCAGGTCGCTCTGGGCGACGGATACTTAAGATGGGCGGAGGGAAAAGCGGTGTTCGGGGCTGACTACGCGGGCTCGACAGCCTAGTTGCAGAGCCATATAAAGTAACACTGACTCCGGAAATTTATCCTCCAGATATATTCACATCTGCGCCTATGCATAATTTCGCCCTATGGCGTTCGGCATCCCTACCTACCTAATAGTACGACTGACCGAACAACGAAAATTGGGGGGGGGCAAATAAAGTAGAAAAATGGAACAGTTTCCTATAATTCAAGCCGATGGGACACGATCGGGGTTGCAACCTGGCGTGAAGCGTCCTTTTAAACATCTTGCGGGACAGTCCTCTAGCCAGTTGATTTTTCTTTAACTTTGATAGCCCGTCAATTCCTCTTTGATTTTGATGTTGGGTTCTGGGTGAGGCGGCGAGTCCTTTTCTGACGGACCATACCTATCCAAAGGCTAAATTAGCCTTGTTTCCTACTTAACAGGGTCGTTTGCACTACTCGGGCCCTAGGCGATCGGCCCGGGACGCGCTTGCGTCCTTTGGTTCGTTCGTCGGCTGCTTGTCCTTTGACTCTCCCTAACGCCTATCTTTTCTTATTACACTGCAGTGTTGCAGTGTTTAAACTGCACTGTAGTGCAGTTGAGTTATCACCAACGTAATAGTAAACGTTGGTGTGTTCCTATGGTTGAATGGTTAAGACAAATAGAACTGCAGCGGACTTGAATTCTCCGTGCAGGTTCAACTCACACTACGGGAAAATGTAACTGGCTGATACTGAAACTATAGAGAAAGCGAAACAGGGCATACATAGTACATAGCCTAACGGGCACTCATGATAAATAGTGAAACCTGGTTAAACTCAGCGATCGACTCGCTCCAAAAAGAAAAAGGGGTTTTGCTCTCGCCCGGTTTGGGGCCAAAAAGGCCAGGGCGAGGAGGTAAGTTTTCTTTAGTTTTAGAAAGTCTTAAAATTTTGTTTAAAGGCGGGGACACAGTGTGTTCCTCCCGCAAAGGCGAATTCTAGTAAAGGTTCAGGGGTAAAGTTTTAATTCTGTTTCCTGTTGGCAATGATTTCTAGGGAAAACCATTGCGAATTGCAATAGCGAACGTTGGTAAACTTAGTTGTTTTGATCGCATTTTTATTGGTGTCCAAAACTGGCGTATTACCGCCAAACGATGCCCCATCGACACCGTCCGTTCGAGTTCGGCTAAATTTTGCTCAGCTGGGGGCGTGAACCTCCAGCTTGTGTTGATCACGCGAGACAAGAGGACACTTGGAGGTACTCCGGTCAGTCGTCACAAAGAAATTCGCACTCAAATGAAATACTTACAGAATTGATTCAAATACCCTACGACCGAAGTCAAACAAGTTAAACCGAGACGTTCCCTAGACAGCAATCCGTTTAGACAGCAAACACCTTAAGCTCAAGTGATAAGACCTAGAATTTGATCGGTCTTTTGTATTCCCAAATTTTCTTAACTCAGGAGCAAAATGAAATTTTAAGGGTTTCCTAAAACCCGACGGAGGCTAGTCCTTCGTCCCTAATCTGCATTTCGGTCCAAGCTCAAACACGGCATGAGCATTGGACGTTCAACTAAACTATAAATTTGTAAAGCAAAACAGCAAAACCATCGAACGATTCCCTACTTTCCGTGGCGTACACATTCAAGAAATTTTACCGTGGTCGGCTCAGGAAAAAATCGTGGATCCTAACTCAAAGGAAGCAAGTCATGTAAAAAGCCTGGACGAGAAGCGTCCATTTTGTTGTGCCTTACCTAAGACCACGGGGAACCAGCAAGACTTCGAATTAGTTTGATCAGTCCTCACTGCACTCCGCACTGATATGCCTTAAATCGCCTATCGCCTCCTACGTCGGAACTCGATTCTCGAGGTTGATTCCAGTTAAGATCGTGTGTAGCTTTTCTGAGGGGACGGGGTGGGTGAAACCTGAACGCGATTGATTCTACTTAGGGGCAGGGAAATATGCTACGTTCATGAAATATTTAAGAGAATGGTCTGTTACTCTTCATCCGGCAGGGAAACTAAACCCCTGCATCCACTAAACCTTCACGTACTTACGAACTTTGATCCCTGGGGCAGCACCAGCTGAACCCCCTTCGCGAGGCATACACCTACGCGGAAACCTTTGTCCATCGAATCGATCCGAAGCGAAAGCGAAAAGCCAAAGAAAGCAGAGCCATATGAAAACTAAACACAGAAAATAGAGCGTCGGAGCCGGTCAGTAAAGTCGACCGAACTCCGCGCTGTCGAAGTCCAACTGATTCGTATTTTCCGAGTGTCGCTCGTAAGCTCGAAATTTTCGGCTGTATGTTACAATGGCGATTTTGTCGCCGTCCAATCGTCGTCGGTCGGGCAACGCCCATTTTTCTTGGGTTTTAGTTCAGTGTCCAATTGGGGACACTTCCGGAAAATTGAACTTTGACGGCTACCGTAAACCGTCGATGTCCTTAAAGAGAGTCGGCTTCAATTAAATTTGCCGACTTAAAGTTTGAATCTTCCGAGTACTCGGAAGTTGACCATCTGTGATTTTAGTCCAAATTTTCCCAAGAAACGTAGATTTTAAAGTCCTTATTTCCCGTCCTCATCGCCGGATGTCCAGCGAAATCGGATCCTATCCTAACAAAATATGAACTCTTTCCGGTCCCAGCTTAACTTGGACTATTACAAATACTTTTGGGTCACGCAATTCCTTCTTCAGCCCCAATTAGCGTGACAATCTGTTCATGATTTGAACTGTTTGCTCTTCCCAGCCCATCCCGAGTCGGCAAACATCAACTCAGCCTTTGTTGTCCTCGACTTGCCGCCATCCTAATTAAGCTAATTCGACTTAGCAGATGACCCTCGTACGCGAGGACACCCAAAAACTTCGAAAGAAATCGAGCTTGTTCGAAATTTCCATGTGACTGCCTGTGCTCAAACGGCTCGCCGGGGGGGACCGGCGACGGGAAAACGTCCGACTCGAGGTCAGAGACGGGGTAGACCTTAACGTACTCCTAATTGCTCAGGGGCCCTGCTCCAAGGCCCCTAGGGTCCGCGGGAGGGCCCGAAAGTCGCCCCCCGTTCGTCTTACTCGTTCGTCTTTTGTCCGTCCGTAAAACTCTGAAATTTAACAAATTTTAGTGTACGATGTCCTCGTCCGTCCGTTTTTTTCTGTGTCCTTATATATAGTCATATACATATATATATATATACTCATGGAAGACACACGAACACATATACAAACATACACAACACACACTAGACATGTCGGCGTCCTGAGCGACAGAAAGGTCGCTCAGGATAAATACACACACAAAGCACATCAAACACAACAACAACAAAACGACAAAGAAGAAAACCGACCAGAAACGTCGGTTAGAGAGAGAGAACGAGGACAAAAGCGAAAGGACAGCGAGGACACGAGGCGAGAGTGGGAAGGGAAGCGGGACAAGGGGAATCCGGTGGGAATTTCGAGGGGCTGGGGCCAAATTTGGTCTCAGGACGGAAAACGGTGTCGATTGATACCAAACACGAGGGGGAAGGACGTAATAGCGGGCCGGAACCCACTTATGGGTTCTGATGTGTATTAGTATGGGGGCGTTTAGCGGGCTCTCCTGCGTTAACTGTTGGGCGGAGCGACGCCCGCCGGGTATCGTTGGACTCAGCGTCCAACGGCGATTTGAACGAGGGGTGATATCGCCACCGGGGCGGCAGGAGTAAAAACGGTACTAAAATTGGTGCGGTTAGAGAGAGTCGTGGCTACAATGGGGGCGCATTTGTTGGTCGTACGGGTTAACGGGGTGGCGGAGCGAGACCCGCCGGGTATTTTTGGAAATATCTCATCGAGACGAATCTAACGAGGGGCGGTTCGCCCATTTTAGAGTGGAGGGAAAAATCTCGATTTGTCGGCACCCATCAGCAGTTGTCAACGGCTTTCTAGGCATCTTCGCGTGGCTGTCGCGGGTCAGCGGGGATTCGGGCGGAGGTTCAAAGCATATGGTTGGATTCAACTAGGCACGGCGAACAAAACGAGGGGTCGCATGCGCCGGTTCTGACGCGGGGTATGGCGGCGGGAATGTTAGAAAGTGGGGTTGGTATTGGTTGCATACTGTAATAGGTTACAGAAACACGGCGGTTTTGCCTAAGAAGTTGTCCACAGGGCACACACATAAATAGATACATGTACATATATTTTATATATGATATGTCCTAACTGCATGGAAAGTGATGGTCCAGGTTCCACGATGACAATCCTACCTAGCGTAAGTAGCGATTGTCTCTACGTATTACAGGCGAAGTTCTGGCGTTGTCCGGAGCGGTTTTGGATGTCCATTCGTGATTCCCAAAGTGTTCTACCAGCCCGCTCCGGTTATTTTCCGGATCAGGGTACCGTAGACGATGGCGGGCCTTCGAATTAACCCGGCATACGTCGTCCCTTAGAATTGCGAAGGCTACCACAAGTGTGCTTTCTGCTTGCTTTTGACTAGCTACTTTCCGTGACCATTACCTAATATATTGCTAAGACCACATAAATTTGATATTTTTAATTTCATTCTGAACTAGCGCGTTTTCTTGGATGTGCGGTCAGGGGCCTCCTATTCCCGGACGGTCGTAACCGTCAAAACTTTAATGTATAGAGGCGACTGGTTGAGGTTTTGCCTGATCTTCATTTCCTGTCGGTTCGGGGCTTACTGCTCTGCCTTTTAAAGCGGTTAATACAGCCTACTTCTCATCACTTGGTTTCAATTGTTCCGCACAACACTCGTCCCTGGGATCGGACACGTAATAAGGAGGGTACATAAATCACGTTATAAATTACGGCATAAAATGATAATAGAGGCATAACGTAAAATGATAAACGAGTCATGTTATAAAGTATGACATAAAATGATAACGAATCATGGTCATGAAATGGTAAACGAAGCATATTAAAAGAACCACGGCATAAAATGATAACGAATTACGGCATGGAATGGTAAACGAATCATATTAAAACACGGCATAAAATGATAACGAATTACGGCATGAAATGGTAAACGAATCATATTAAAAATACGGCATGAAAATGATAACGAATTACGGCATGAAATGGTAAACGAATCATATTAAAAATACGGCATGAAAATGATAACGAATTAGTTCACGGTACCAGCGTCTTCCCACTCTCCCGAGGGCTTTCCTTGACGTTCTCGAATAATTTTGACACCGGAATTACTGAAGAGACACGTAACGGGGCCGGAACGGGCCTGTTACATA